>JAYXIM010023360.1:0-19520 GCA_037575425.1 Anastrepha fraterculus | reverse complement strand
GGGTGCAGTGTTATAAAGCCATTTACTTTACACATGGCTTTTCTTCTATAGAAAAATTAAAAGAAGGAAAAAAAGCGAAAAGTATACAATTGAGAAATATTGTCAAACGATCCTACTTCCACACAAGAAGTAAATTTTATATAAAATTCACTTTTGGATATATATTTTTATTTAACAAATACTACTACTAAGAAAAAAGAAATATAAAATCGCAATCAACTACTAAATATTTGTGCAAAATTTCACAATCATAAATGACGGTAATGGCAATGAATTAGCTGCAAGTACAGGAGGGGAACAATATGCCGAAATAATGAACTGAAATACCTGAACTGTACTATTTATCTATAAAGTATTTTTGTGAAAGTGAAAAGAAGATACTGTTTCGTCAAAGAAAAACATTTCAACCTTCGTCAACCATGATACCAGAAACTAAAAGATAAAGCTAAGGAAAAAATAATACAGGTTTTGAGACCGGTTTGACGATATCAATTGTTCTCATGCTGCTAAAAGAAATACTTAATAGATACGACACGCAATTAATATACAAGAATTAAATAAAGAAATGCTAATAGATGTTTAGTTAGGAATATTTAAATGTGCTGTGGAAAAATTTAGTGGAAGTAAAAAGAAAATAATAGAATGTTAAAAGCAATTAAAATGGAGAGGCGACATACCTTTAAGCGCTGTAGTGGCAGAGCTGATGCATTCAACAGGTGAATTCATGAATCTCATGAATCTTATAAAATCATAATAGGTCATTCTAATAGCGAAAGAGATCTTTTATTGGAGAAACTATTGAGTGCTTGGGTGAGAAAGAAGAAGAATGCCATTATGGAGGAATAACTGAAAATGCACTTTCCTTCTTATATAATTCATTCCAAATTTCCTATATCTATGGAAGGAATTATACGTAAAACTGTCTTCATGGCATGCAGATCAATAAATTGAGTCAATTTTTATAAAGTACTTGAACAATCTTCACTGGTTTGTAAAGATATTAATTTTTTAAAAACTTTATTTAGGGAATCGTGAAATTGAACGAATATTGCCTGGTTGTGTAATTAGAAAAAACACCCCACACGCCCGATAAACAATTCAAAAAGTGATACTCTTTATTCAGTGCTACCCTTATAATGGGTGATCAATCATGAGGTGCTTTTTTCAATAGTTAAAAAAAAACAAAAATGTAAATTATGTTGAAAACCTTTATTTATCATTTGAAAGGACATTCTTTGACATTTACTTTTTGAATATGACTTCATTCAAATGTTGGCCGCAACTACGCTTAAGGTGGTCCATTCTGAAGGTCCAATTTTCAATCACTCGTTCGAGCATTTCGACTGGTATGTCGTGAATAACACGCGTAATGTTGGCTTCCAGAGCTTCAATCGTAGCTGGTTTATCAGCATAGACCTTGGACTTCACGAATCCCCAAAGAAAAAAGTCCAAAGGTGTGATATCACAAGATCTTGGTGGCCAACTCACAGGTCCTAAACGTGAAATCAGCTGCTCTCCGAAATGACTTCTCAATAAAGTCATTGTTTCACGAGCTGTATGGCAAGTGGCTCCGTCTTGTTGAAACCAAATGTCGTAGAGATCATTAGATTCAATTTCAGGTAGCAAAAAGTCCGATATCATGGTACGGTAGCGAGCACCATTCACAGTTACGTTGCGGCCATCATCATTTTTGAAAAAAATATGGACCGATGATTCCACCAGCCCATAAACCACACCAGACCGTTGTTTTCTCTGGGTGTAAAGGTAGCTCTTGAACCTGTTCTGGTTGCTCTTCATCCCAAATACGGCAATTTTGCTTATTGACGTAACCATTGAGCCAGAAATGCGCCTCATCGCTGAACAAAATTTTGCTCTAAGCGCACGAAAAACATTTGTCACAGAACGCTGATTTTCATAATACAGTTGAACAATTTGTAGACGTTGTTGCGGTGTGAGTCTTTCCATGATGAAATGCCAAACGCTGTTCAACAAATCCACGATGACAGTTTGCCACAACTCGCGCGCGATCTGTAAAAAAAACGCAAATGAAAAAAAACTCCTCTTAATTGATCACCCGTTATTACTGCTTAAACTAAGATTGAAGGAATGGCGGAAACGAAAGAACAGTTAGAGAGAGTAGAGGTTATCATTTTCGTTTGGAAGAAAGCTTCGGGTGAACATTGAATATTTAGATGGGAATTGAATTATTATTATCATTAGAAATTTTTGTTACTCTAACACGCTCAAAGCAAAATGATACTTTTATTTGTAATTGGTTTTGTAGTTGCCATTTTTCGGCCTTTTTTATTTTTTATTTATAGAAGTGCTGTAAGATTAATTCACATCCGTAATATTACACTTAGTTCAAAGCCAATCAGTAATTTTCACTTGACAAAATTCAAGCTCTAATCATGCAACATTAACAGCAAGTCTTGAGATTTTTCTCTCTAGAATCTTCCTGTAACAGTTCCTTCATCACTTAGTACGAAAGCTTAATTTCAAAAATGTGTTTCTTTGCAAAGATATTGACTGCAGAGTATCAAAGTTTTCTTCTTGAGTCAGCTATTCATTACGTATGTACTAAGAAGCTTTAAGGTTTCCTCTGATTGCTTTGTTTCGGAAACGCTTTATAACATCAATGTTGGTCTTTGCCGTGCATTCCCACAATTGAAGATCATACCAGCCATACCAGGCCAACCGGTCTACATTAGTTTTAATAATCGGTTATAAATGAGAAACTTGTTTTGAGTTGACAACTCAGAATTTCGACCAATCAACCATTTAAGTTTTTGCCGTTTTAAATTGAGTTCAACAGCTTCGGTTAATCCAATAGCTAAGACACAAGTATCATTAGCAAATGCAGCTTCTTTGCGTGTTTTCGGTACTGGCAGGTCTGAGGATAGAGTAAGTAGAGTAGCGGTTCGAGTATACTGCCTTGCGGAACTCCGGCTATTATTTCTTCCATTTTCAAATACGCCGTGCCAAATGCCTGCTGAGCAGGTTTCATTACCTTCCAGCACGTCTCCTATTGTATTGGTTATTCTATGAATTTGGGCCTATATACATATATATTATTGTATATGTAAGTAAACTATTCTACTTTAATTATTTATTTTAGGTACTTTTATTCAACTTTATATTTACACGGTAGACTAACTACTGACTTGAGCTTTGCTCAGGACAGCGAGTCGAACTCTCACTCTAAGGAGAGAATATACTTAAAGCTATATTTCTTATGTATGTTACATATGTCACTCCTCCCTCCACAAAGAAAGAGCAGTATCCTTATTATTTAAACACATTAACTTCAGTTCATAATTTATCTATATATGATAATGATTTTTTTTTTTATAATGAAGAAAACTACTATAAAGACTCAAATTCAAAAGATTTAAGCGACAAACTTAAATTTCAATTTATAACATTTGGACTTCAAATTTCGTATGTATATAAAGGATTAATAAAGTATTAGTGATGTTTCTTAAAAAGTAAAGATTTGAATACATTTATATAGAGAATATAACATTTTTAACTTTCTTTGAATTTCTTCTTTCTTTTAAATTGACTTTTGTATTTTCTTACATTACGATTCTTAAATCTAACTATAAAATGTTCATTGTCATTTTCTGGTTTGACTAATTCTACTTTTCTAAAGGGATTTTTTGTTTTATCTAGACGTTTTCTAGAATTTTCCGCATTTAATAAAGAAGTGTCTATTATGTTTTCTCTACGTTTTTTATTTGCATTATTTATTCTGGTTTCTTTTATAAGTTGCGCGTTAAACTTAGGTGATAAACGATTGAAAAAAATATTGTATGGAGTTTCACCAGTCGTAGAATGTATTATATTATGATTGTATGTAAAAAGAGCTTGTTCAATTTGCATGTATTTCAACTCTTTATCATCTGAGCTAATTATAATTCTAAGTTTTTCATTTAGTGTTTTGTGGAAACGTTCGATATCTGCAATACCCGTCTTTCCTGTTGTTACTTCAATCCGAATATTGAGCTGATCACACCAATTTTTAATATTTACGTTATTAATACCTTGGTCTTGATCGATTTTCAAAATTTTTGGAGGTCCCATTGTATTAAATATTTTTAGAAGTGCCCTTTTTGTTTCTAACCAATTTAATGTTAGGACTTCTTCAGCGTCTCCAAATTTTGAATACAAATCAATACATGTAAGATAATGTTTTTTTCCCCATTCCCAAAAATCGATAACAAACTTTTCTCTTATTTCGTAAACAGGTGGGGTTATTTTCAATGGGAGTTTCAGGTTGATGTGATCATATTTACACCTATTACAAAGTTCGCATTCATTTACAATTTTAGTAATTTCTTTTAAATAGTTCGGATAGTAATATTGTTTTTTAAAACGATTAGCTATTTTTTCAATACCTTGGTGAAGACCTTCTAAGTGGATTTCAAGGATTTTCGTTTTAAAATCGGCAAAGTCTCGTATATTTTGAAGCTCTTTAGTCGCTAGTAATATTTTGTGTCGTCTATTGTTAATTAGGGTTTTAAAAACGTCTTGAAATTTCACAAAGTCTTTATCAATAGGCATGAAAATAGTAACGCTCTTGCCTATTAAAAATTTCTTTATTATGTCTTTTATTTTGTCTATAGTTAAGTCGATGTAGTTAATGGTAGTTACGCTATTTTTAAATATATTTTCTGTATGTAAAGTATTTTCATTACTCTTTACTAATCTTAATTGTCGCTTAAAAACATTAATTGGTCTTAGGGAAATCGGAATATGTGATTCTGAGTCTTCCATTGCGGAATGTATTGTAGCGATATTGGAAGAATCGTCGCCAAAATAGCATTCTTTGAGCTCAACACGCGATAATGCATCTGCTACGTGGTTTTCGTTGACTGGTATATATTTTATATCAAAGTCGAATTCATTGAGTTTCCACTTCCACCTCTGTAGTTTTGAATTCGGTTCCTTCAAATTGTGGAGCCATTGAAGGGGACGATGGTCACTATTTATGACAAACTTTCTACCGTATAAATATGGACGAAAATATTTAGTTGCCCAAACAATACCAAGCAGCTCCTTCTCTGTTGTGGAATAATGCGATTCGTGTTCATTGAGCGTACGACTAGCGAAACATACAGGATGCCCTTGTTGACTTAAAACGGCCCCAAGAGCTACGTTGGATGCATCAGTAGTTAATGTAAAATTCTTTTCATAATCTGGATATGCCAAGACTGGACCTTTTGTTATGAGAAGTTTGAGCGTATCTACTGCATTTACGTATTCTTTACTAACAACTATTTTGTTGCCTTTTTTTAAGCACTGAGTTAAAGGTTTTGCAATTTTGGAAAAATCTCTAATAAATTTTCTATAAAAACCGACTAGTCCCAAAAATTGCTTAATCTCTTTCGTAGTCCTAGGCAATGGATACTTCAAAATTGAGTCAATTTTATTCGGGTTAGGTTTTATTCCCTCTGACGTTACAATATGTCCTAGGAATTCGGTTTCTTTCTTTAAGAACTCAGTCTTGTTGATATGTACTTTCAAATTAGCTTCATGAAGTCTGTGAAAGACTTTATCAAGAGCTTCGATATGCTCTTGGAGAGAAGTGCTAAAGACAATGATATCGTCTAAGTATACCATACAAATTTTTCCGATCAAACCATCTAAGACTGTGTTCATCAGCCTTTGGAATGTCGACGGTGCATTTTTAAGCCCGAACGGCATACGCAAGAACTCAAAATGTCCACTTTGTGTGGAAAAAGCAGTTCTGATTCTATCAGCTGGATCCATTTCAATTTGATGGAATCCTTTTGTTAAATCTATGGTACTAAAGTAAATACATTTACCAAGCTTATCAAGCACTTCATCCATAATGGGTATAGGGTATCTATCGTTTACAGTGATATCGTTTAACTTACGATAGTCTACAACAATCCGCCACTTTTGTATTTTAGAAGCATCCAGCTTCTTTGGCACAACCCAGATTGGTGCTGAATACGGTGACTTACTGTGGCAAATTATACCCTGTTGCAACATTTCTTTAATTTGTTTATCTACTTCTAAATTATGCATTTGGGGATATCGATAAGACTTTACGTAAATAGGGTCATCGTGTATCGTTTTAATTTTATGTTTGATTTTATTTGTAAAAGTTAGTGTGTCACCTTCTTTAAAAAAAATATTTCTATATTTATTTAAAAGTTTCTTTAAAACGCTATGTTCTTCTTTATTCAGATGTTGTAGTCTAAATCCTAGATCAGTGACTGCACAGAAGTTTTCTAAAAATAAGCATGGTTTTGAATCATCTTTATCAATAAAGTTGTAGTTGACACCGTTTAAAACTATACATTCTTGAACGATATCAATTTTAGCATTAAGTTGTTTAAGTATATCATAACCAATCAATCCATCATATTTTGTGGAAAAATCGTACACGTAGAATACTAAATTCATATTTTTTCTTTCATTTGATACCTTTTGAGTTTTGTTTAATGTTATTTTCCCTGTAACCGTTGTCAACGTTATGGGACTCGTTTCAATAATTTGTGTGCTAAAAATATTAGGTCTAATTAAACTTATTGATTACCCCGTGTCAACGAGAAACTTACAAATGCGATTTTGGAGTATTAGTTGAACTTTTGGTAAGTATCCGAGGCTTCTAGCCGAAAATTCTCATTATCTTGTTCCATAGGTTCAGGAATTCCAAAACGCCTAATTCTAGATTGATTTGAATTATTGCCCCTATTTCTATATGTTTGTTGTGAATGTACTGCTTGCTTATTATACGAATTTTGTAATGGGTTTTGAAAATTGTTGTTGCTATTAAATTGTGAGCTATGTGCTTGATTTTGTGGATTAAAGCTAAAACGGGTATTACATGGTGATGCATATGGCGATTGTTGAAAATTACTTGGGTCATAAGGAAAATACTGTTGCGTATCAGCGAATCCATTATTGTACGGATTATATTGTGGGTTATTATAAGCTAAAGTTGAATGCGCATTTGGAATTCTGTAACTGTTGAATTGCTGTTTGCTTGGATTACTCTTAGTATTTTTTCCTATAACAACGTTGTCATAAACTTCATTTTCTCTTAAAATTTGAATAGCAGACTTCACATCTGTAACTGTGTTAGCATTAATTAAAGCTACTAAGTGAAAAGGTAATTCTCTTTTAAGAGTTTTTAAACTAGTTCGTGTTAACTCAGTATACAAAAAATTTATACTTGAGGTATTTGACTCTCTTAATTTTATACTATCTTTAATTTTACATACTTCTGCATTTATTTCTTCACAAAGCAACCTTACGTTACCTTTAAATTTAATATTACCAACCATCAATATTGCCGTTGTCACTGGTGTGGGATCTGCAAACTCTTCGATCAAGAGATTTCTCAATACTTCCCATGTCTCAGGTTGTTCCCTTCTGACTACGTCTAATGCTGGTCCGCGTAGAGTGCTTATGATGCATTGGAAATAAAACGGCCTTTCGCTTTCATTAAGAGAAGACGACGCTGGCATTAATGCGTTTAAGCAATCAATGTATAACGCCAAATAATTCCTGTCTCCATCAAAGGGAGCAACTAACTTAATGCTTTGAATAGTTCGCTCTCGTTTTTGATTAGCTTCAGCCATTGTTATTGTTGCTGCGCTAACGTTCGTTGGAGATATTGGCAATTCAGTTGGATCAGCTGCTGATGCACTCAATTTTACAACTCTTATCGCTGTTGTTGCCGAAGTAGATCCCACGCTCATACACAACAATTGCTGGCAAAGCTCGTTGACTTCGTTGTCACACATACATACACTAACTCACCAGTAAGAGTAGCGCTAAATGTACTTATGAATGTAAAAAGTTTTCTTTGGGAGAATTTCTCTTAATTTCTGGAGTTAATTTATTTCAAATATTTTAATGTTCTTTGCGTTTAAAGGTCAGCCAAGGTGACTTTCTTTACAAGTTCATATTATTTGTATTAAGTCTCTATCTATCTCTCTTTTTAGATGTCATTCAAGGTGATGTTGTAATTTTTCATATTTTCACAATTTTTAATATATTTTCACAATTTTTAATATATTTTCACAATTTTTAATATATTTTCACAATTTAATACAATATATACTTTTTTGTTTCATAGAGGTCTGTGAAGGTGAATCTTTTTAAATCACGTGTACTTAGAAAACAAGTATTTTTCCTTAATTTAAAGTTTTTGTTTTTGTGTTTATTTCATATTTTCTTTAATTTTTTTTTCTTTTTTTTACAAAACATACATTTTTTCTTTAACAAACGTCGTGTGTAGGTTCTTAAAATTTGACTGCGCCAGTAAACTATTCTACTTTAATTATTTATTTTAGGTACTTTTATTCAACTTTATATTTACACGGTAGACTAACTACTGACTTGAGCTTTGCTCAGGACAGCGAGTCGAACTCTCACTCTAAGGAGAGAATATACTTAAAGCTTTATTTCTTATGTATGTTACATATGTCACTTGTATATATGTATACAACGTATATATATTTATAGGTGACTACCATTTGGAATTCACGCCAAACACCCCAAAAGAGTGTACGCGACATTTATATATATAAAGGGTGGCTAAGTTTTAAGGGCCGGTATTGATTTTGAATAAAATACAATTTTTTAAGAAATTGTTGTCATTTCTCTTTATTATGATAATATTGGTATGGCTTAATTACGTGTAAAACAAAATATCGGCCAAATGGCCGCCAAGGCCTCGGCGGCACATTTCCATCCGATGGTCCAAATTTTCGATGACGCTGAGACATAATTGAGGTTCTATGCCGTTAATGTGCCAAATTATCTCATCCTTTAGCTCTTGAATTGTTGCTGGCTTATCGACGTACACCTTTTCTTTCAAATAACCCCAAAGAAAGAAGTCCAACGATGTCGTTGACGTTTAGGTGTGGTTCACATTCAACATCGGCTCTTGAAATTTAACCACCCTTTATTTAAAACCGTAGCAGCAGTAAAAGCAACAAATATAATGGAACAACTTTTTGTTCTTACTACTCTAATTGGGTGTTTTGCAACTGGTATAATTCAACTCAGTTTGAAACTAGTATGACTTCTCCCATTAAATATCAGTTCATGATTTCGAATGTCTGCTAAAACATGGCACTGCAGGTTACTTATTGGTGTGTGTGCGTATAAATACACGTAGAGAGGTAAGGGGTATTTATCTTCAGAAAATATAGCGCACAAATTGCAACCAGACACACCAATCAATGGGGCGATGGCAAGGGAGAAGAAAATTAAATAAACTTGTAAAATTCACATCATTCATTGCTATCGCCTATATATGCGTTACATGCATATGTATTTACATACATAGTAAACTCATACATACATATATTGATAAACTTAAAGACGGTGAAACATATTATTTGATATAAAAAGCAAAAAGAAGGCGGTAGCTATGAGCAAATAAGCAAGAAGGTGTGCTGCTTTATGTGTCAATATTCCACACCAAATATTGACGCACATACACGCCTGTACATGTGTTCGTGCATTACCTTTATACATTCGTCTATTTTTGTATGTGTTTAAGCATTTCCCTGTCAACACATTCGTAAATATTTCAAACTTTTTAATAAGAAAAGCGAAAAGTTCGAGTTTCAAGTAGCTCAAAAACCGCGTTGAGTCCAAATATAAAAACATTTAGCATTCGTCAAATTGAAGAAAATGCAATGCAATGAAAAAAAAGCCTCTCTAAACTGGCCTAATATTGTCAAAAATTTAATGGACTTTGAAACTACATACTCCGAATTTTTCTAAAGATTTTGGTTAAAAAGTTTGATATTTTGCTGGAAATCTAGAATTTTTAAAACAATTTTTAAAAGCATTTTAAACTATGCGGTACATGGTTTTTGTTGTAGTATGAACCATATCTTCGTTAAAAATATAAAAAAAATAAGTCAATGGTGAAAAGTTTGCAATATAATTAATAACTAAAATAAAATTTAATTGATTGGCACCACCTTTTGTAAAGTTCAACTTTTACGTTCATGAAAAATGCTGTAAGTCAATCTACGAAATGGGACGCTATACGCTTGAACAAAATTGGGAAATATTGAAAACCTATTTCCAAAGTGGTGTGTCTTCTTCTTCTTTTCTGATTTTCACATCGCTGGCTACGTCAATAAGCGAAATTGTCGGATTTGGGGCTCAGAAAATCCACACGTTACTGTAGAGAAGCAAATACATCCACAACGAGTCACTCTTTGGTGCGGTTTTTGGTCTGGCGGCATCATCGGGCCATTTGTTTTTTCGAAAATGAGCGAGGAGCCGCGGTTATAGTAAATGGCGAGTGTTACCGTGACATGCTCAACGAGTTGTTTCCCAAAATTGAAGAGGATGACATGGACGACATTTGGTTTCAACAGGACGGTGCAACTTGTCACACTGCCAAAGTTACACTCGAACTTTTGGCAACCGTTTTTGAAAACCGAATAATCAGCCGAAATTCCGATGTCAATTGGCTGCTTCGGAGCTGTGATTTAAGCCCGTTGGACTATTTTTTGTGGGCAGTCGTTAAGGACAAATGCTATGCGAACCATCCAGAGACGATTGATGCTTCAAAACACGAAATCGAAGTTGCCATTCATGAAATTGGAGCCCAAACAATCGAAAATGTGCTTAAAAGTTGGATTGATCGAATGGCCTACGAACGACATTATTTTTTATTCATAAATGACAATGTTCATTCTTCAAAATAAAGAAAAAGGTTTGAAACAGTATTGATTAGTTTTTTTTTATAGCCAATTCAAAAAGCAAATTTTACATGGCCCGCCCTATATTTCCCTATTTCCACTGCATGACAGCTGCATGTTTGATGCGAAGATACATTCACAGGCGTCGAGACGAGTTTCCTTCTGCTGATTTTCTTCCTTCATTTCCACTATGTGATTGTGTAGAAACCGGCATACATATGGTATGTTTTTATTGCTTTCCTTGGTAGTTGCATCTGCATCTGACCCCCGGCACATATGCATATGCAAATACATACATACTTACACATAATACACATGTGTAGGTGCATAAGATGAATAGACTTTAATTGCAGAATTCATAGAAAACTTTTACTTATGTCTCCGTGATTTGTCGGTATTCCATGTATCTAGCATCAAATTTTTATGTGTGCGTAAGCCTTGAAATTTCATAACAACTTTAACTTTATTAAAAACTATCAAATTGTTATACGTAAATTCACGGAATAAACTCCTATGTGAGTAAATACAGTCGGTTATTAAAGGTCTTGGCGCAGTGACTTTTTACAACACTCACAAATAACAAGAAATATGTTTTTTCTGAAAGTAACGTTTTTAGTATTTAGAATAAAAATTGCGTTAATTGAAGTTAAAAATTTCTCCACAATTAAAAAATTATGGAATTTTTATCAGACTTTTCATTTTTTTACTCAGTATTTTAAAATTTTGTATGCAGCTTACGGTCTATCTAAGTTAAAAAAAGTGCAAGCTGAAAACTGCAGTGAATTTCCATAGATTTTTAACAATTTTTTGCTGACGGCCGCCGCATTTTCCTCCGATCAAGCAGAGGAAGATTTTTTTAGCCTTTTGTTTGTTCTATTAAGGTTTAAACTTTAAGATATGTGGCTTTATGTCACAGTATGAACCATATTTTTATGCAAGGTTAAAACTCTCAGCGTCAAAACTTTGTTGACTTAGTACAGGTACAATAATTTTGGAAATTTAGTTGTTTAAGGTATAAATTGCTTAAGATCGAGGCAAAGCTTTGAAAGGAAAAACTTTAAGTGATTTGAGACGTAGATATATCTGCCAATGCACAGCTTAGAGAACACAGAAGATGGCGAGATCCGCTATCCAGCTATCCTGCTTTCAGTGGATTTGATTGAATCCGCTGATTGTCTGACATAATAATTGTCATTCTGGTTTCGTTTCAGTATTGTTGAACTGTTTTTATTCTTATTATTATTAATCGGGGTAGTTATCGCTATTCTGTTTCTTGTTTCTCCAATTCCACAGGGCACATCCAGAAATACTCCCACGGACGTATCAGTCTTGTTGTATATCATTCTTGCTACCAATGCAATTAAACTCACGTTATTGTCTCGAGACTATTAAGAGTGCGCGTGAAATATATATTACAACAAACATTGGGAATATGAATATGCCTCTTTTGCTCTATGACCAAGTAATGCCCATGCTAATTGTTTGCCCAACCTGTAGATCAAAATCGTATTTCTTATTCATATCCCAAAATTGAAATCCTTGCAAATATTGTACACACGTACGTTGCCAAATATGAAAAAATGGTTCTATGGTCTTGCTCACAGTGAGACCGTTAAATGGAAAACTCATTCATATTTTGGAGAATTCAGGAGAGGATATTTTTGAGGAGGCAATAGCCAGTTGGAACACGTGTAGTGAGCTAATAAATAGACCATGTTGACCAATCAAATAGAAATTTTCTTTGTTAGTTAAGCTACTTGTCAATTTGCTGGCATGTAGTTCATTTCATATAATTGCATATTAATGGCTTTTATAAGATGCAAATTTATTTATATAATATATTTCATGAATTTTATATAAGAGAAGGAAGAATGCCGTATAGTAATTATAAAAGTAGAAGAGCTGTGAAATATTGGACCACCTACCATTTTGTCCCTAGATGGGACATTTTTTAATTACAGTGTATTAAAGCCTTATTAGTTTTATCTCAAGTTAATCTAAATTATTTGTAAAATTAATAGCGCATATTTTTCTGCAAAATACTAAGTATTATTATTATTATTATTTATTGTTCTACTTTTTTAAATACACATTACATTTCATTTTCAATCATTAACATAAGAACGTAGGACAGTGACACTAGGTCGAAAAAAAAAACAAAGTCTTACATTTTACATATGTTACTATGTACTATGTATTGAATTCGTTTAAAATTAATTTTCTATATTCTATAGCACCAGTGATGAACTTAAATAAGTTATTATATCCAGAAGGGCCAATACCATTTAAAATGTCTATGATTTCATCTCGGTTTAAACTATATTTTCCAAAAAATCTTTGAGATCCGAATTCTTTTAAGTATCGGGCATTTTCTTAAGAAATGTGTGATGTCTTCTAATTCATTTACATAAAGTGCAATTTAAATGCTTTTGCTTCCCAAGTATATTAAATCACATCTGGCTTTCATAATCCACATAATTTTATAGATTCTAGTATTATCGTTTAAATAGCTTCTGGCGTTGTTATGGTCTAATTCCTTATATAATCGGGTGCTTTGGTGCTGCCCTTTCCCATAAAGTTCGAATATTCGAATCATGAAGATTTTCTATTATTGAAATTATATTTCTATTCCACACTCTTTTATTTGAAGTGCCCCAGTTACATGTTATATTTAACTTTTGTGCCAGGTTACTAATTTCTTTAACCCATATTTCTGTTTTTCTAAAATCTTTTTTGATAGTATATGAGGCAATCTATTATCATCATCATATTCGAAATAGCGTTTTTGAATATATAGGTATTTTAAATGAAGTTGCAGTGTATACAAATGAAAACTTGGAACATTTGTCTCCAAGAGAATGCATGCAATAAAATGGCGTATTACTCGGGAGATGAAGTACCCTTTTTAAAAAATAACGTTCGAATTTTGTCTACTTCTTCAAACAACGAGTTTCCCCATACTTGAGCAGCATAACTCTGGATTGCTCTAGTCACCGCTAAAAACAGTTTCCATTTTGCCGACAAATTAATTTTATTTTTACTAAGAAATGTGCGCCAAGTTGCATTTATGCTATTTTTCGCTAGAACATTTCTATTTTCTATATGTTGCTTGAAACTGAGTTTTGATGTTTTGATGCTTTACACCCAAGTAATTATATGCTTTCGTTATTGGTATAACTTCGCCGTGAAAAAACCACTTTTCTTTTTCTGCTATTCTACCGCCTCTCCGAAAAATCATTATAGCATACTTAGATAACTTTACTTGCATATTCCACTTATCGCAGTATTTTTCTAAGTTGCTTATCATTCTTGAAGAGCACTAACCTCATCTGCCAATATGACGATATCGTCAGCATATAATAGCAAATGGATATTTAACTCATTTAACTCATCTAGCGAGGTCCCCCTCCAAGCAGTCGGGCAGGTCATTCAAGTAAAGAGCAAAGAGCAAAGGTGAAAGCAGGCACCCTTGCTTTACTCCTGACGATATTTTGAATTTTTCACTCATTTCATCTCCTACTTTTACTATCGAACATGTATTTCTGTAATAACTTTCAATAAAGTTTGCCATTTTGGGGGAGATTCCTATTTCATGAAGCTTGTATAGCAATAGTTATCTAGGGACAGTATTAAAAGCGGCTTTAAAGTCCACAAAAAACGCGTGCACTTTTTTCTTCCCCTAAACTTAATATGGACTATTGCGGCTAGGTTATATATGTTATCTACAGTTGAATGTCGCTTTCTGAAACCTGCTACTAAGTATTTTGTTCCGATGAAGGGTTAAACTGCTCCAGAAAAATGTCTCTCAAGAAGAATTTTAGTATCGATTTTCGCAGACGAAAACAGTGTGTTGCCATTGTTAATAACATTCCAGAGACACATTTCATTTCCAGCAGTCCGATATTATACTAGCGGTCGGTACGTGCTTCGCTACGTATAAAGTGAAATATTAAATCAAACTCATTTATAAAAAAAAATATATTTCATTATTTGCTAGCTATTTTAAAACTTAATCCAAAACATTTGGATAAACAATATTTTTTGTTTTTCCATTTTGAGCATGAATAAATAAACGGCTGGGGGTACCGACTCTGGAACAGGCAACATTAAGTTGGCCATGTGAAAAACATGATTCCTCCAAATTCACACCACAAACGTTAAGTGTTTGCCCTTGAGCTTTGTTGATGGACATCGCAAATGATAAACTCACAGGATATTGTAATCGTTTGAATTCAAATGGCATATCAGTTGGAAACATAGGGATACGCGGTATTAAACAAACTTCTCCTTTTGATTTGCCAGTTAAGATCGTAGCTTCAATCAAATTTGACAATAAATTTTTCACTGCCAATCTGGTGCCATTACACAGTTTTGGTGGATTAATATTTCGCAATAATATAATCAAAGAACCCACTTTCTTTCAGATTCAAGCAATTCGGTGGCATACCAGCCGGTTCTAATGAATTTAAAAATTCAGTTGGATAATTCATTGCCTCATCTTGATTCATAGCACTGTCAATTGATTTATATGTCGTGACTACACCTGGTAGTTTTGCTTGAATTTGAAAATTAATGGCATTGATATGAATGTTCTTCGGCTCTCTCAACCAATCATGATTTCTGTAATTCTGAAGAATATTTGGAAAAACACATTCAATCAATTAAAAAGGAATAAATTAAATTTAAAAAAAAAGCCTACATTAATAGTGGTACACCATATGTTTTTTTCAAATAAGGAAACACATGCATTCGTGTAATTCACTTCAACAGTTCAAAACTTACCGTTGTTTGCTCGGAAATTCGCTTTGCGCTATATTTCTTCTTTTCACAAATTCACACAAACTGCAATAATTATTAAAAAAAACACTATAATAACTAATAATTTTGCACCGCGGTAATTTCGGACACTACTGAACGTATGGGGCAAGAAAAAACGCTCCAGCGATGTTTACATTCCAATGTCATATATTCTCCTAATTTGAATTTTCTTAATGCTAAGAGTCAAAGGTCTATATACCTATCTATGCAAAATATTTATGTATTTCTCTATGCAAAATAAATGCACCGTAATATATTGTAGTTCGATGTCTTTTCAAAGCCTACTTTGCACCGTAATATAGTTCGATGTCTTTTCAAAGCCTACTTTGTTTGTCGATCTGCCTGCTACATACATACCTACGTGTCGATATAAATATAATGCAAGTAAGTTTGTAGGTGGG
Organism: Anastrepha fraterculus; assembly: GCA_037575425.1. Taxonomy (NCBI): domain Eukaryota; kingdom Metazoa; phylum Arthropoda; class Insecta; order Diptera; family Tephritidae; genus Anastrepha; species Anastrepha fraterculus. The sequence continues at coordinate 3,586 of JAYXIM010023360.1, read as the reverse complement.
AATAATAAGTATGCTAGTTAAGACGAAAGTTCATAAATTTTGAGAGCGAAAGAGCGTAGCTAAGTAGGTATCAAATCGTTTAAGTAAATGATTAAACTATTATTGATATACATACATATGTATGTTAATATGAAAACGTATAATCCGCTGGCTAAGTGGGATGAATCTGACCAAACAAATGGGTTTATGGTGTGTTTTTAAAAATAATTTCACCATACATTGACATTGAGCGCTTTTCAGCTTTTCAGGGAGGTACGAGTTGAATAAAAAAAAATATGTAACATATGTGTGGTGAAATTTTTGAAACGTTTACCATGAAGGAAATAAGTAATGAGGTTTGTTTTGATTTGTTTTTAACATGCTGATTAACATTTTTGTCTACGTTGCACATATCTCTTCACACAAAGTCTAAGCACGAACAAAATGTGCCATCCTCAAATAAAAATACTTTGTGCTTATTCTTACATCGAAACGAGTGGAAGTAGAAAGGTAAGTACAATAAAAAAGTTGTTTGATACATTCCAACGGCCGATTCTCTGTTTCTGATTTCGAGACCCTAGTTACGGAGGGCATTAAAAATACTCTATACTATAGCAATCATCAACAGCTCCCATTTGCTACCCATATTGCACGAACACATCCTTAAGTTATCGGGGTCCACATTTTGGCCTATATCTCGCGACCCTAGTCACGAAGCGGTATCAAAAATACTTTATACTATAGAATCATCAGCAGCAGCTTCCATTTGCTACCCATATTGTACAAACACATCCTCAGGGTTACCCGGGTCCCCGTTTTGGATTATATCTCGAGACCCTAGTCACGGAACGGTATGAAAAATACTCTACACTATAGAAATCATCAACAGCTCCCATTTGCTACCCATATTGTACAAACACATCCTAGGGTTACCCGGCTTAACGTTTTGGCCTATTTCTCGAGACCCTGGTATCCGATTCTTAAAATTTCAAAACACAAACCATCTACTGAATAGTCCGAACAAAGCCTAAAGATTTGGTTTGGATAGGTGAGCCCGTTCTTGAGTTATAAAGTCTCAACGAAAAATGGCATTCATTTTTATATATATAGATTCCGGGTGTTCAAGAAAGTGCTAATTTCCCTGAGCTCATGGCTGTGCCAATACGATTTTAGTAGAGGGACGTCAGTAAGGTCAAATCGTATCCCATGGTTTGCCTTCTTCAACTAAAAAGTGGTGAACTAATGGAAAGGGTATTTCAAAAGGCGCACCTCGATGTTGTTTTAAAATAAATATGCAAAAATTTAGACTCTTCTATCATTTAAATGTTCATCATGGCCACGTCAACAAGAATTCAAATATTCAAGGACTCGCTCACACTTTATCGCATTGATTTCAGCAATCTGAACTCGAATGTTGTGTTTCAGCTTTCGTATCGTTCATGGATTATTCAAAAAGACTTTATATTTCAAAAAAACCCACAAAAAAGATTGAAGTGGCCAGTTTACGTCACAAATGAAAATATAATTAATCGATCGGGAGACTTAAATCATAATAATTCAATATTTTCCCGCACTGTGTGACTTGTGGCAAGAACCTGTTTAAAATAAAGATAGTCACACAAAACCTTCAATCAGTTGTCTATAGCGACTTCCATTAGCAATAACAGCTCTTGTATTTTCATTTTCGAAGAAAAACGGTCAATTATTCCACCAGCCCAAAAACAACATCAAACAGTGGAACCACATTTTAGTGGATGTAATGCTTTTTCTGAAGCTACTTGAGAGTTTTGTTCTCCTCAGATGCGATAATTTTGTTTGTTGGCAAATCCATCCATTGTGAAATGAGCTTCATCACTAATTCACGACATTTGTGTGAGGATCCGTTGGCTTCAATTCTTGCCATAATTGAATTTTGATACAAATACAAATTCTTATGTAAAATTCGCCAAACAGTCGATTCATGAATGTCTTATTGTTGAGAACGTCGAGATATCGATGTTGATGGTTGAAGGTTGTTCAGCAATACTTTGCGCTATAGCAGCAATGTTCTCTTACACTGTACCGTGGCGATTCAGTTATAGGTAATGCGTATTCTGTTTTGAGTAGACTGAGAACGCCTTTAGAGACAAGAACCCCGCATGACGAACTCCTGGCTTGTGTATAGCAAAATTTACTCTATTCCTTATCATAAAATTGATGTTGCATTCAATAATGTTACGTGTTATGTTTGTGGGCTAAAAAAATTTGACTCTATCACTTTTTGGAAAAATAATATTCTTGAATTCAGTGGTTTTGAATATCTTGCAGCTAGAGACTTTATATGTATCAACAAACTCATAGAATTGAAAGCGCCGAAATATTTTTATGATAAATTAAAATTAGCTAAGTCCTGTAGTTATCAACTTCGTATTATCCCTAAATAAGTACTGGTTTTTTTTAAGTAAAGGGATATTTTGGTGCAGATCTTAATCTCTTGAGACTCTTAAAATTAGAAAAACATTGGGCAGCGGCAGCAGCTGTGAGCAATATTTCCAGTTAACGTCAAGTAAATAATTATCGATGCTTGAAAACTCACAGTTGCTGTAGTTAAAAGCTAATTTTTTCATTATCACTAGCAGTAAACTCCTAATAACTTAATTTGCAGGTAAAAATGGACTAAGGCACTCCGAAATATAACATAAAAATCGAAATTGTCAATGGCAAAAATGAGCTCAAGAATCTTATTGACTTGGTTTTGCAAACAATTAATTTGCATTAAGTTAAGGTCTAATATATTATCAACGACATGAGAATTGAATTAGCTTTCAATGGTAGAAGAACAAGTTTAAATAAATTATTAAGCCAGATAATATTTCAAAGACTTAAGTCACCACAGGGGGGGTGTCCTTTCCCCCTACTTTGGCTAGTTGCTATTGACGAAGTTTTGATAATGCTAAATAAGGGTGGGATTAAGGTAGTAGCAAACGCCGATGACTTGGTTTTGATGGTATCGGGACCGTTTCCCTCAGTCATGGCTGAGATTTTGGAAAGGTCACTTGTACTGAGTCGCTGGGCTGCCACTTGCGGCCTACGAGTCAACTCTGACAGCACTGAACTGGTGCTCAGGATAAAGAAGGTCAGTATAGCCTTATACTCCTGCAAATCTATGTTCGGTAAAAAATGGGAACTCAAGCCACAGGTCGTGCTGTGGATGTAGAACGCAGTGATTTGGCCAATTTTAACGTAAGGATGCCTGGTTTGGTGAGAAGCTCTTCGAAAGGGCAATAATATCACTAAACTGGGGAGGGTGCAAAGGACTGCATACATTGGCATCACCGGAGCATGTAAAACTCCAGTGTTGCTTTGAATGTCCTTTTGCACTTACTTCTCATCGACTTTTACGTTATTTCCATCGCAGCTCAAAGAGCAATCAGGTTAAAGGAGATTGGCTTCTGGAGGCAATATCTCAAGGGACATGGTAGCATTTTCGAGCAGTTAACACCGTATTTATCCGAACATTGAACACCGAAGGTGTGGGGACCTTTCAGTGAGGGAGATTATTGAGCACTTTCTCTGTAAATGTTCGGGTTTGGCAGCTAGACGATTAAAGTCACTAGGTGCTTCTTTC
>JAYXIM010023358.1:0-57759 GCA_037575425.1 Anastrepha fraterculus | reverse complement strand
AATTTTAAATTTAATAAACTATTTTTTTTTTTTTTAATATTTCTACTTAAAAATAAAACCCAATCAAATTTACTATTTTTCATAAAAAATTTAATAAAATAGACTGTTTTCATTTTAAATAAGTTCATTAAATTTAATGAATTAATAAAGTTTAAATAATATGAATAAATTTATAGAATTAATAAATACAAAATAATTACATTTAATTTAAATTATTTATCATAAAAAATTTAGTTAAATAACAAAATAAAATGATTTTTAATAATAAGAAATTTACTAAATAAATAGATTTAACTTATTTTTTTTTTCATATTTATTAAATTTTAATATATATTGATAAATAATCCTCTTATTTTTTAATTTTAAAAATTTTTTTTTCTTAAATAATATATTTTATAATAATAAGACATATACTAAGTTAGATCAATAAATATCTATATGTATATAAATATTTAATTAATTAATAGATGCCTCCACAGTTTGTTATAGTTCCATACTAAAAAAAATTATTATAACATACTAAAAAAAATTATTATATATTGTATTAATTTTCTTTAGAAACTAAAAATTAACTAAATAAATATTAAAATTATTCATTAAATAAATAATATTCAATAAATAACCATTTGTATCAGTAATTTTGAAGGATTATTGTGTATAGGATCCGTAAGTATTACCTACAAAATTACCCAGTTGAAGAGATTCTGTTAACTACATGTTAACAACGAAATTCACTTATTCATCAGATTCTGTTAGCTACATGTTAACAACGAAATTCACTAGTTTATGAAATTCTGTTAACTACATGTTCACAATAACATTCACCAGCCCAAAAGATTCTGTTCACTACATGTTAACAATAACATTCACCGGCGCAAAAGATTCTGTTCACTACATGTTAACAACGAAATTCACTAGTTCATGAAATTCTGTTCACTACATGTTAACAACAACATTCATGAGTTCAGAAGGTTTTGTTCACTACATGTTACCCACATCATTCACAACTTGAATGTCAATTAGAGCAGCACAGCAGTATTGAGAAATTTCTGTTAGTGCGAGCGAATAAAATCATCACATGTATAGACTGGAAGTAGGTAGCATGTGCACGGCGTAGAATATAAAATTACTACAAAGCTCACAACTTCACAGGTGAACGATACCCACAAGTTAGCAGTATAAATAGCAGGTAGTTGGTTTGCAGGGTATGTTTGTATTTGTATATTACATATGAATAAATAAATTATTCACAATATTTTATATTAAATCTTTTTTGTTTTACAATTGTTTTTATAAACGTGAGCAGCAAATATTCCTTCCACTACAAAGAAGGCATTGATACAAAAACATCATTGTGTTGTTGTTTTCCAATTTAAAAACAAATTATATTAACTTAACTATGCGAACAATTTATCTCGCATTCTTAAGCTTAAATTCTAAATTGAGTTTTATTTACGTACATACATAAGTATAGAAAATTGAAAGAAACACAGACCAGTTAGAGTGGATTTGCGCGCACTTCTTCCTGCTTCTTCTGCCACTTCTTTGGTCACAGTCTTCTTGCCAAAATTCAATTTGCCACTAGTTTTTTTTGTTTGGAAATTAAACAGTTTATTTTAGCGTAGGCTCTTTCACCAAATATTTCTTCTTCTTCTTCTTTTCAACGTTAATCGTTTGATTTTAATTCAAACAACGCAAAACAATCAGTTTTGTTTGGCAAAAGCCATACCATAAACTTTGTATACACTCACACACACATTCACTGTCTAAGAGACAGAATCAGTCAAAGAGCAAGCAGCTTCGTTAGCTTTGACGTTCCGCGTTCTGCGCACGAAATCAACTGAACTATTAGCCGTCAGAATTAAAACTGAACCAGTCAGCCAACCAGCCAGCCAGCGGCGTTGAGCACCAAACTATGTACGTACTCGTATATGACGCTGGCTGGCTGGCTGCCCTCTGCTAGCTACTCGAGTGCTGTCATCATCAGAGGCGCGCGCTGACGTTATTTTCGCCTTCGCTGCCACCACCGACACCGTAAATACTACTACCACCAGCACCACCTCAGCCGATGTCTAAGCAGTTACGGTAGAGCCACCGGCAGAACGGCAGAAACACCAACAAAACAAAAAGGCAACAGACAAACAAGCCAAGCAAGAATACGTGCGCGTCAAGAAAAATAACAACAAAGGCAAAAGCGTACAATCATGACAACAATAAACGGCGAAAAGTTACAAAAAAGCTGCAAACAAAAGGCAAAATGAAGAATGGCAAAAACATGAAACACAAACGCACACAAAACGCAGAGTGTAAAATGGAAAATGTAAAAGCAACAGCCGAAACAAAGGGCGCTCAGTTCGGAAGCAAATTAAAGAGAGCAGACAAACATCCAAACAACGTAAAGAGTGGCGTTCTTTTTTTGCCACCACTGTTAGACACAGCGCTGACAGTAACGTACGTGTCGACGCTGACGGTGTTGTTGACGCTGACGCTGACAACGCTTGGAGCAGACGCCACACGTGAACACAAAAGACAGCTTGAATGGCTATGGATGTTTAGCTGAAGTGGAATAAGATGCTTTTAAATACGCTGCTTGAAAAAAGTGCTGCAAGTATCGACGGTGTGCGTAGGAGCAGCAAGTGTGCGGCTCTTCTTTTGCTGCAACCAGGAGCTCTTCAGATGAAAAGTTAATTCGGGCCGGAATTTAATTCCTCTAAAGCAAGCGCTAGTCTAAGAAGGAGGCGAAGTAAGACCGGCTCATTTTGAGTTGGAAAATTAATTTTAATGAGTGCCTTTGTTGATTTGTGGAACAATTAAGAAAAAAAAGCTGACTACCAACAAATGTTTCTTATATGTTTCGCATTTTCATAAAGGAATGACTAGTTTGTGTGACGAGCAGCAACACCTCCAATTAGCTCTAAAAATGGAGCATTTAATTGCCACAACTAGCAACATAACAAAAAGACGTAAGCAGTAACAAAAGAAGTAGCAGCGGAAGCGGATTTAGCGCAAAAGCATTTCCCTTAATTCATCGAGTTATAAACTCAAGCAATCCAGCGAACTTACATTACTGAGCGCCATTCTTGTTGATCGGCGGTCAACAAAGCTTATGAGATATTTCGTCCCCGTAATCACACGCATCAATTACACACCGAGTAAAGTCAAGTTGTTTTCTATTTGATCTGTACAATTCTAAGGAGGCCTCCTAATCCACTGCTACCACCAGTAGGTAAAGCATCGAATACTTACAGGTCTGGAATGGTTGTATCCATTCTTGGAATATTGAAAAGCAAACAAAGCCGAGGATACTTAACTATGAAAACAATATTTAGCCAAAAACTAGACTTACATAAGTAATTCTGATCAACTGCATAGGCGATATTCTATGTACTCTCTATTTAGGGAGTTACAGCTGGCGTTAGGAGATCCTCAGTCCGTAATTTGTAATACCGCCGAGGCGAATAGGAAATTAGACATGATAAAGTTGCCTGTCAAAGACGAAGGCCGAAAATATTATAAAGGATCAATAAAGCGCGAAGTAGTAATATATTCAGGCTTTAAACAATCTCGAAGGCTCCAAAATCGAAGTAAATACGTTTGATGACCGATTCAATTGAAACTCGACCTTTAATCTAATCAACTTAACGCGCTTAATATTCCATAATTCACTAATCAATTGAAAAATAATGCAGCAGCAATCGAAATACTTGCTGATTAGAAATGCATTTCCTTCCAAATAAAATTTGAAATCCACCCCAAAAAATTCGAAAGAAATCTCGTCTAGCTAAATGAGTGCTTAAAAAAGCCCACGCATTGAAAGAAACGCAACAAAAACGCAAATGCACACGCGCGCTACAACCAGCAGCAATGCAATGAAAATACTCGCAATCAACACTCTCAACAATAACCACCACGAAAGCGGCGCATCGAAACGCCGCACAGTGGTATGGCTTCATATACTTTATGATAAAAATTGGAGGGAGTGTTCCTAGGACAATGAAATTTTGCAAGAATGCGTAGTTAATAACAGTTAAGAAAAATCCCAAAAATGGTTCTAATAGATCACTAACTCGGGGTATCTACCATAGACCTACAGTAAAAAATTCTAGATACATATTATAGTTTAAGCATGAAAAAGAAGATAGCTGAACGAAATTCGGTACCTAGGTTACCACGATGTACTAAAATGTTTATTTGAATGTATTATTAGGTATATTTCACAAATAAAAAAATTAGATATTTCTGTAATTAATAAAGAAAAATCGCCCAAATTCGACATTTGGATTAACTTTCGAAGTTTCTATAGGACTGTATCGAAGTTTTGGAAAAGGAGATTGGCACTACAGTGCGGCATAGCTTCTTCAATTTTGAAATTTTTAGTGCCTGGTTAGTTTACGGTTATAAATAAAAATTGAAATTTTAATTCAAATAGGTTAATCCCATTAAGTACCTCTTTTATTCCGGTTGTGAATATGTACGAATAAACAAACAGAGTACAATTCATTGAAACATTTTTTCCATCAACCATTATTTCTTTAGTTACATCAGTTCCAAAATCCGTTAATGAGTTTTATGGCTTATATTCCTTATGAAAGAATCAGACGATGCAAGCAGATAATTCAAAATATTTCAATTATTTGTTGAATTTCTTGAAAACTTTGCTGCAAATAAATTCTTATAGTATTAAAACACGATAATCCTCAAAGAACGAACGATATTTTAATATAAATTTGTATGTACAGAAATGTATAAGCTAATTTTATTTAATTATTTTATTTACCTGAGGTTTGTGGATGTATATGTAACACTTTTAGTATTTTATAATACATCTACAGAATAGAAGTTACAACAATTTTAAAACCCTAATTTTAATCCAATAGAATGTAAACTTAAAACTAACAATTAGATATGTGAATATAAGTACAGCCCGAAAGTCTAAGTACATACATACATATATGCAGTTTTTATGATTACATTTAAAACTTGAAAGCAACTGTTATGAAGAGTAAGGCCTTTAAAGATGAATGCAGGCTCTTAAAGAGATGAAAAAAATTAGACAGTTAAACCACAATTATATCCAATTTACAGAATTAAAATATTATAATTGTGACTTACCTTGTTGTAGTACTTTTAGTCGACCTGATAGATCCTGGAATGGAATTGCAGACCGTCACAGCATTTATGAAAAAAATTCTTGATAAGGACCAGTAAGAATATTTGGGGACAAACAGAGTTGGATCCCCTATTCGACCACATCCAACTTAATTTCTCGTAAAAGTATTAGGGAGTTTTGAATTGCATTAACTTATACATAAACTTACAATTTCTAGCCGTCAGATAATCAATCAATTTTGTTTTTCTACAAAGAAATCTTTGATACCATAGACGTACCTCGTAGCATTATTAAACGCAATTTTGTGAGATGAAATAAAGTCAACCTTACCATATACGAGCTCATAGAACGTGATGTGTTGCACAATGACTATGGTAATGGTAATGGTTGTATAGGTTAGGCTAAGGCCTTTATGCACTGCGACCAGATTGATCTATAGTAAATGCCACATAAATGCCCGTAAATGCTTAATTTTAATTATTTAGTATTGCGATTAATCGAACCAGCTCCTTAGGAGGAAACTTTTGTAAGTCTTTCTCATCTAATAATGAGCTCAATACTCCACAAAGTAATCTGAAGCCCTTACGTTTCAAGCCGACTCCGAACGGCAGATATTTTTATGAGGAGTTTTTTCATGGCAGAAATACACTCGGAGGTTTGCCATTACCTGCCGAGGGGCGACCGCTATTACAAAAATGTTTTTATTAATTTTGCTTTCACCGAGATTCGAACCAACGATCTCTCTGTGAATTCCGAATGGTAATCACGCACCAACCCATTCGGCTACGGCAGCCGCCGTATAATAGCTAGCATTTTTCCAGTCTCTAATTAAGTAAATTAAGAATTAAGAAATTGGTAACCTACGTAAAACAATATACGCGTTGCGTACAACTTTATTTATAGAACAACTCAACACAGAATTAACAATAAAGCACACATTTTTCATCAGGTTATTGAACATCACGGCGCTATTACATACAAACATTTTGTTTGTTGAGCGAACTATGATAGACGGTGAAAAACATAGTTGTAATAAAAGGACTGAGCAGGAAAATTACAAACGTTGCATGTATTTTATAATGTCACTTGAGTTTACGCCACTTACGTAAAAAGAATATATTTTTTTTATAAAAGAAAAAAGACTTGATTTAAGAAGAGGCTATATTTTGATAAAAAAAAATATCACGAAAATTTTAATCAATAAATCATCTTAAAATGAATTTAAGCTTCATTTATTTTCGCTGTACAATCTTATATCAACTTTACTCAAAATTTTCTAAGGCCAGATATTATTGTTAATGGAAAGAAGGCGTAGATTTTATTTTGTCCAACATTTCCCTTTAAAACTGCATCATTCGATTTTTAAAATTCTATTGTCGAAAAATCTATTTTTCGGCACCCATATACCACCGTGCGCCGCTGCACTTTAGCATTTTAAAATAAAGTGAATGAGGGAAGTGTCGCTGCCTACCGAGACGTCGACGACACCAGCTGAGTGTCGGCACTTTTTCATGAGCGCCTGAATGTATTCTATAGAAAATCGTGTCTGCTTTATAGGCTAAATAAACGAGCAGCTGCGGCCAAATGTGTGACTTGTCCAATTCGTATCCGTAACAGTGGCAATGATGGGCGCTGAACGGAAAACGCGAAAAGGGGAAAGGTATTGGACAGTTTTCCATACATACACATATGCATGCATAAGTGCTGGAACAGCGGCACTTATGAATATTCGGCGACCGGAACCGAAATGAATGGCACTTACATACAAATATTTATTTGCTTACCTTCCCTGCGCTAGATATATTTGAAGAACAACAGAAAACATAAAATATTATTTAAATGAAAGGGCAACTCACTCATGCTGATGCAGGCGACTCTTGGCGGAGGCAGGCAGTATGACGCACGCCGGCTGTGAAGTGTAAATGCAGGCGTTGCAATGAAGTGCACAAATTGATTGCGCCGCACACATTGCGTGCGTGTGTTTATGTGTGGATTTGTATGCACCGTGCATGCAATTCGTTGCAGCGAATGTGTGCCCACAATTGAGTTGGTAGTGTTTTTGATAAACATTTTTGATAAAATTTATTCCTAATAAAGACTTATTTTCAAATTTTAAGGCCACATTTTGGTAATTTTTGGTTTGTTTGTTATTTATGCATCTCTTAATTTAACACAATTTCCTGTTAGGGGCAATGTGCATTACTCATTTTTCAAACATTAAGTTCAATTTTTGAATTAATTTTTTTTTTTTTGTGTGCCAGCTTGTGACGCGTGCACCTCCTTGTTGTCGCTGTCTTTTCACTTAAACGCCAAGATGAAGTTGTCAGCTGCTAGTGTATGTATGTATGTAATAAATGCAGCAGCTAAAACGCATTACCTCAAATCCACCCCCAATGTGTGAATATATGTGTGTGCGTGTGTAAAGCAAGCGCCTGCCGCTATGATACAAAAACATTCGAAATTGTAAATGGCCCGTAGCAGCATTCGCATAAATAGCTGTTTGATAGGCATCAAATACGCAAAAGTGTTTGTTATTTTTTGTACGCTCTTACACCTGCATATTTACCACTATTTATAACTGTTTTACTAAACTGTTTCCAAAACTACAACAAACAACTACAACGAACGACCTGGCTAAAATGGTCAAAGGTGAAAATAAAGTAATTACCTCAGTCAGCGTTTTCATTATTTCGTTCTGCAAACAAGTAATTGTCCTTTGTTGGTGTAATGTGTTGAAACCTTCATTATTATGATAATAATACTTTTTAAAATAGTCAGAACACGTTCGTATATGTGCATACATATATGTATATATTGTAATACCTACGGATAAAACCATTACATCAATTGACCCAAAGCAACCTTGACCCATTTACCGTTGATGGCCTCACCTCTTAAATATCTACTCGCACATACATACGAACGATTTCACTCGTAGATACACAATGCACACACAAAGAGTGACCGTAGCTGTCAGTCCCGGCGGATATCGACAATTCAGCTACTTTTGTATATACACCTTTATATCTATCTATGTAATCACATAAACGCATACGTAAACATATACATACATTCAACATACATTCACACATAATACGGGTGTATCCCTGCTGGAAATCAGTGAAAAAAATTGTGAAGCAAGCCTAATAGGATTCCACGAATTGCCAACCAAAGGGCAATAATCGCTCGTTATGTGCAGCATCGTGTAGCGAAAACGGTTACTAATGCAGTAAATTCCTAAACACAAATAATCAAATTACATTGCTAACGCTATTCGACCCTCTGCTCCCTAATATTTATGTAATATGAAAAAAAATTATTGGTCTGTACTGATTTCGCTCTGATCGGTGCAGGAAGAACATAATATTACCAGATATCGGAATATGAAATCCAACTTTTAACAGCTCACGGACATTTAAAGGTTTCCAGCTCCCATTTACTGATGTGCTTGGGTGTTTTTCGGCCTTGACAAACGACCCAACTTCTGGATAAGATGGCTTCCCTCCTATATTATCGAAAAACTGTGCCACATCGATAGCCTAACCGTTAACTATACGCTTGGGGAATAAGTTCGTAGAGTTTTTATACAATATTTTCTTTTATTTTAAGTAAGGGTAAGTATCCATTCGATAGAACTCTTTCTGCTAAACAAAACTATGTTAATTATATTTTTGAGCTACTTAATTTTTTATTAGTTTTGAAGCTTAGAAATGGGATACCCAGAAGGCAAAAATCAACATTTTCGACACCTCCTCTTTTTTGCTTTTCCTCGAGGTCAAAAAGCTGTCGAAGGTGTCATTGATGAGTCTACATCACGAAAATGGTTTGCAAAGTTCAAAAAGTTCACGCAGCGGAAGATCTTCTGAATTCCATGGAGAATGTCTCAAATCGCTTTTGAAGGAGAACTGTGGCCAAACCAATTGTGGATTGGTGGAAAAAATTAGCTGGGATCAAAAAATGATTCTCGAACCACCTTTATTCAATGGCGTTTACCGAAAAATTGGGAGCCTGTGAGCATGGGTGCCTCACAAGCTCAACGAAAGAAAACAAACAAAGTCGCCTTCAAGTTGCTTCTCAGCATCTCGTGCGCCATCGAGCAACACGCGGTCAGAAACAGCGCTTTTTGTACAGAATCGTCACGGGAGATGAGAAATGGTGCCTATACATCAATATGAAGCAAAGAAAAGAAAGGCGTGGCTCAGGAGGTACGCCATACGAGATATACCGAGAGTCAAGCCGGATCTTCATCCCAAGAAGGACGTGATATGTATTTGGTGGAACTGGGAGGGCATGGTGTACGGGGAAATGCTCAAAAAGAATGCCACAGTGAACTAGGAGATCTATATTGCCCACGCCATTCGACTAAAAAGATCTGATCAAATATCACTTCTTACTGGAGCTGATACCTAAAAGCTACAAAGCTTCATGCAGACATTTGCTGTGCAGTTGTCCCGGTATAGCCAGAAGTCGACTCGCTCTTCTAGGCTCTCCAACAATTGATAATCTTTCAGTACTCTCGAACCTGAAAATCGAATCTCTCATCCAATTCTCGAAGCGAATTAATATCTTTGACCAAAATCTACAATAAAAATCTCGGTTAGGCGGGGAAATAATATAACATAATGAGCTCTAGGGCAACACAACGGACCCAACTTGCGGTCTATGTGGCACTCCGATGCGGGGTCACACTTAAACCAACCAACCAAGGACTGGCTCACATATTACCGCATTAAGTTTAGCGATCTCGATCCGAATGTTATGTTGAACTCCGTAAACGTTGTTGGCTTATTCACTCACATAGACTTTACTTTTGAAAAAATCCCACTGAAAGTAGTCCATTGGAGTTAAAAAGCATGATCTGGGTGGCCAATTTATGCCACCATTACTTGATCTTAGTCGGCCGGAAAACTTGTATCACAATAATGCAATGTTTTTCCGTGTTGTGTGGCTTGTGGCTCCATCGATCGTCTATGTATATTCCTTCAAACTTAGGCCACAAAAAATCTTCAATCAATTGGCAAAAGCGATGTCGATTGACAACAATAGCTCTTTCAAAGATTCATCTTTGTAGAATTATTGCAAAACCTCACCAAATAGTACTCGTACATTTCAATGGATATTCAAAAGTTTAGAAATTTTGTTCTGAAATCACTCGAGGGTGTTCTTCTCAACTCACCTACAGTCACGGCCAATATTTGAAAGAAATTATATTTAAAAAATAATTGTAAGGAATGGTTTTTTTTAATGATTGTAGCTTTTAATGATAAAGCTAAATGAAATACCCGACATAAAGTCGTTTTTCCAACAATAGCTCAAAACAGGTGGAATAAAAACTAGTGAAAACTTAAAATTACAAAGATTACACTTTGGCTTTAGCGAGCATATAAGTAAATGAGGTGCTGTAATTTTTTTCTGATTTATTTGTAAGAAAAAGTGTCATCGTTTGTTTTAATTTCAAACGAAACGAATACCCCATTAGCACACAACCGGCTGATTATAAAAATTCAATATTTCATTTATTATTTATTATATTTAAATAAATAAATTTCGTAAAGAAAACCCAAAATATTTAACACGTTTTGGAGGAAAGTGAAGAAATCAAGGCACCATCTCTATTTTTCAAAATTATGCGCTTGTTCCCACTTGCGCGTACATAGCATCTTTTATATCGTCCTTCAAGTTTTCAATTTTTCGTTTTCTAAGTTGTAGCATTCGCTTGCCCGTAATTTTTCATATAACCTTTACATAATCAAGCAGAATTTTTTGACAGCTGAGTTTAAGGCAGCTGAGTTTTTTTAATAAACCTTTTTTATTCTAATTCTAAAACATTAAGGGGACAGATCTGTAAAATTCCGAAAAAAAAAATTTTTTTTTCATAAAATGTTAATATAATCCTTTAGGAATATGTCAACAATTTTTTTTGTTTTTCATAAAATGTTAATATTGTATAATCCTTTAAGAATGTGCCAAAAAAAATTTAGAACGAAAATTTAAGTATTTCTTATATTGTATTATAGATCGTCAACTCTGATGACTCTATTCTTTGCCTTCGAGTGCTGGGAGAGTTACGTTGCCGACTTTAGACGCGTTTTTCTCAAAACTATATTTTTCCAATTGGCGTACACGATAACTCGAAAAGTTATTGGCCGATCTCCCTGAAATTTTGCACACATCTTTTTTGTGATTTTACTTCCTATGTGAATTTACAAGTTTTTGAAAAAATTTCGAAGCAAAAACAGTTGTAGGAAAATTCGCCCCAAAATAAATATTTTTTTTTTGAAGCACTTTATTCCGCGAATTTTTTTCCATTTTGGTTTAATTCATATAGAAATTATGACATTAATAACCAAAAAAATATTTAGTTTTTTGTATTCAGGTCACTAGCATCGGCTACAATACCCGCCGATTGAGAAACCCCGCTGCGACCTGCCTGGAAGAATTGAGTGTACATCCGCCATTTTAAATGATTAAAATGAAAAAGAAAAAAATTATATTATTTTAATGTATAAATAAACTGTATGACAATTAAAAAAAAAATTGTTACTTCTTCATTTCAAATAATTTTAATGAAAATCAGGAAAAATATTGCCGTTTACAGGTATCTGCTCCCTTAAAAAAAGCGCACTGGCTTTGTCACGCATCGCGCAAAAATATAACTTTTTCTATTTAATTTTTTTATTTTTTCCGTCATAAAAAGTAAGAAAAAAACTTTCACATTTTTAAACAGTGGCTACTCGAAAACTATTTATGCCAACCGGCTTTCGCTACCACTAGTATGTGGTACTAGTAAGTCAGCACGGCTAATACAGAATAGTTACAGCTAGAGATAGCACTAAGCACATACTCAATAAACTACCTCCTAAATAGTTAAGAGTCTACATCTACATATACACTTATACTCGCACATATGTACTTATATGTGCCCATAATTATGAAAGTTGTCTAAGTTAAAAATTTGAAGAAATTACATTTAAACATAACTTAAATTTAGCACGTCACCCTCTTCGATGCGTTTCTGAACTACATTCAAATCATTTATTCCTTTGTTAAGGACTGAATCGACAGGAAAATATTTAATACTGAATTTAACTTAAATTGCCATGCTCCTCGAAAATACACATGAAAATGCATTTACTGAATGGAAAAATCCAAGCATGCAATAATGAGAATGATAAATTACATCTTAGAGAAAATCAAGATGTATATAAAAAGCCGAAAGAGCTGAGAACTGTCTCGCAGAGAACCAGAAAAAGCCAAAGGAAATTCCAGCGAATACTATGGATTCTCGTTTGATTTATATATATATGTATATATATATATGTTTGGGTGTTTGGCCGAGCTCCTCCTCCAATTTGTGGTGTGCGTCTTGATGTTGTTCCACAAATGGAGGGACCTACAGTTTCAAGCCGACTCCGAACGGCAGATATTTTTATGAGGAGCTTTTTCATGGCAGAAATACACTCGGAGGTTTGCCATTGCCCGCCGAGGGGCAGCCGCTATTAGAAAAATGTTTTTCTTAATTTTGGTGTTTTCACCGAGATTCGAAGCGATGTTCTCTCTGTGAATTCCGAATGGTAGTCTCGCACCAACGCAATCGGCTACGGCGGCCACCTTGATTTACAAAAGCTTATTATAAGCAAAATATATACGTTTATAACTTGGGCTTCCATAATTTCCATAATGACAGTGTCAAGATGCATGTATGGAATGAAACTACAGCATCAAGAGGTGCACAGTAAAATAGTAGCACTAAAGTAGCATTAACATAGTTGAAAATTGCTCAGTCAAATAGTTTGCCTAGTCACTATGAGAATCAATAACAAAAATAGTAAAAAACGCCGTGGGCGAATCTGTCTCTTGGCTGAAAATTCAATGGATGCGTTTCTTCAAAAATTAACTACATATAAAATGTTTTACAAAACTTCTTTCGATGATTCTAAATTCCATGTTTGGGATCTTTCACCTAAAAGAGGAAAACCAAAAATATACGAAAATATTAAAATACTTTCATTATACCTACACCACCCCTAGACCTGTAACGGAAGAAGACCTTAAAGATATTAACTGTTTACTACCATACATTTTCATGCACATTTTAAGAATCTGAAATACTAGCAAAATGATAAAAATGGACTACTTTTTAAAAATAATTAAAAAATGTTCTTGAGCTGTACTGCATTAAAGTTATGGTTTCAAATAAAACTCATAGCTTATTTTTTTTTTATTTATTGCTTTAAGTCATTTATAGGACATTCAATTAATGGTCTAAGTTAATTAGAGCTTTAACCTTCCTATACCCGCGCGTTGGTCTGTGAGACCGAGAAAATGATTTTACGTAAATTTTTGTTTTTCCAGAAACTCTACAAAGTTGAATTTACTGCTAGCTTCCGGTTTTCTTGCAAGCTCTATATTAGTGTTGATTTGGCGTTTGCACTAGATAGGCGTGTTGGTGAATTTTATAAAAATTGGTCTGTGAGACCGACGCGGGTATATGTGTAATTTTTTGTGAAGTTAAAGCAGTTATTTTGTTTTTTGTTTCTTTCTTATTTTTTTTGCGTTTTACTATTTTGTAGGTACTTTTTAATATTATAATGAATGAAGAGCAAATCAGACTACTTTTGGAGGAAAAAAATTCGACTTCTGATTATGAGGATGAAAATGACAGCGACGTTGAAGACTTTGTTGCAGGAGATGTAGAAAGTTATGATACCGAGCAAGCAGATGATGAAGAAATCGACGAAGAGTTGAATGAGATAGAGGATAGAGAATTTTATCTTGGTAAAGATGGATACACTAGGTGGAATAATGATGCTCCGTCAAATCGTGTAAGACGTCTCGCTAGGAATATAGTCACTCAACTGCCAGGGCCTAGAAAAGCAGCAAAAAACTTGAAGGAAATAGGCGAGGTTTGGAGATTATTTTTTACTGAAGTTGTTATAATATTGTAAAGTGTACTAATGAACATATTGATCTCATAAAACCTAATTTTTCAAGAGAAAGCGACTGTACCTATACAGGCAACATAGAAATCGAAGCCCTTTTAGGCATTTTAATCTTTGCTGGAGTTAGGAGAAATAGTCGCTCCAACGCTAAAGATTTATTCAAAACAGATGGTTCCTCTTCGGAGATATTTCGATTAACTATGAGCTGGAATCGATTTTATTTATTAATGCGTTGTCTAAGATTTGACTTTAAAAGCGTAAGTTTTCTTTTTAAGGCAGATTTTTACATGAATTGCGATATGCCATGATTTTTTATTTCAAGACTAAAAACTAATATAATTTATAATTTATGTATTGTCCAAGAAGTGTTTTTAAGTTATTATAACTTATTTTTATTTATGTGAATAAAAAAATATGTTATTGTTTTGTTTTTGTAGTACTTGAGAAAAAATTATCAATTTTGATGGCTTTTTTGTTAATCACTTAAAATCAATAAAATAAGTGAATACAAATCTAATGCGTAGTTTTATTTTTTTATTACATCTACGGGATTGAAAAATAATAATTTGTTTTTAGTTTTGTTTGAAAAAACTAATATTTTATGTAGTTTGAACTTTCGGTCTGTGAGACCGTGCGCGGGTATATGTGTTACAAAAATTAACGCGGGTATAGGAAGGTTAAAAACAATATTTTCGTATGAAATTTATACAGATAATTGGCTCGTAGACCCTTTTTGGGTGTTTGACCGAGCTCCTCCTCCTATTTGAGGTTTGCGTCTTGATGTTGTTCCACAAATGGAGAGACCCACAATTTCAAGCCGGCTCCGAACAGCAGAATTTTTATGAGGAGCTTTTTCATGGCAGAAATACACTCGGAGGTTTGCCATTGTTTGCCGCGATTAGAAAAAACTGTTTCTTCATTTTGGTCTTTCACGGAGATTCGAACCTACGATCCTCTCTGAATTCCGAATGGTAGTCACACACCAACCCATTCGGCTACGGCGGCCGCCGTGATAATAAATTTCCATAAATCAAGACTAAGAAAATTATTGTATAAATTAAAATGTCACATAATATAAAAATATGTTTTAACTCGTTCAACCGCAATTCATTAAATATCTCGAAACAAGAAATATATGACTTAGACCACTTTCATTATTATGGGCACATATATTCCCTACAAGTGCTCCAGTACGAAGCAAGTGAATTTCCCTGCAGGGTTGCCATGCATTGGTTTGTGTAAAGCGTCTGTGTAATATTTGCTGGCGTCTGTTCAATATCACTTCGCACAATTTCCGAATAGGCTTTCACAAATTGTTTACTTCGCTAATAACAGAAATAAGATAATGGCGCACACGGTGTGGCAAAAATTGGCGAATTAAGTGAAATATGTGAACTCATTGCCTGATTATTTACTAAATTTAGCACGAAAAATAGAGCATTTCCTGGCTATACGAAATGGAATACTTTTCAGGAGCTTAATGACTCAAATCTTTCAAGCTCAATACGTACGTTCATTTCAAACATTTCTGAATCATCCGAATACATATATCCAAAGAATGGTCCAAAGAAAAAAAATTTGTTAGCAATATTACAATTAAAGCACATACTCCGCCAGACTAACTAAGGTTGAAGAAGCTGAGAGCTTGATTTAATATATATGTTTAGGAAAAGCGGTATCGAATTTCTGTTAGTGGATATAATGTCCGGGCAAGGAAATGCAGTGACTGAATTAAAAAATTAAATTGGAAAGGTCGGGCCAGAAAGCATCGAGAGATTTGCTGGCTACTAAAACACTCAGGCTAAAAAGCCCATTGTATTTAAATTTTGGGAAAGTGAAAGGGTAGATAGTTATGGAGGAAAAGAGAGAAGAAACAGAAAAAAAGATAGGATAGAATAGAATTAGTTAGACCTGTAAGAATTTTCCAGCAGCGTTCAAGACCTGACCATCGCACTTCATGTAAATTGCATCATAATCATTACAGAATCGCTAGTTCACTTCTTGATTTCTGGAGAACTGTGCAGGGTGCCCCATCTTTTACGTCGGTATGAAAACATTGAAAAAACAAATGATTTGTATAAGTGAGATATTTTTATTTGGTTTGGTTATTTACAATTACAATAATTACAAGTGGCAACCTTTATTAGCAATCACCAACTGCGATCTTTTTCTGCGTTTGTCATTACCTTGTCAGGCATTTCGAGTTTTATAGTGTCGGTTTCGGCTCGAATGTTTGCCTTAAGCTTGTCAATAGTCTGCGGCTTGTTGACGTAAACCTTACTTTTCAGATAATCCCACAAAACGAAGTCCGGGGGTTAAGTCAGGTGATGTCGCCTCTTTTTGACACTAGACGTCCTGGGAATTTTCATTGCAGAAATTCAATTGTTGCATTTACAGTGTGGCATAGTACACCGTTTTGCTGAAACCAATAACCGTCTAAACCTTTCTCACGCATTTGCGGTAAGAATATGGCCCAATGATGGTTTTGGTGCACATGCCAGTCCAAACAATTACTTTCCGGTCATTCAATGACGCTTCGTGGATCTCATGTGGATTCTCAGTTCCCCAAATGTGGCAATTTTGTTTATTCAGAGAGGTTAAAATGTGCGTCGTCAGTCATTAAAATTTGCTTCCAAAAATTGGCTTCAGTTTCAACCATTCCAGCAACTGTTTGGCCGTATTCCGAGCGACGTGAATGGTCTGTCGGCAATATTCTTTGTGTCAATTGCACTTTTTATGGAAACAAATGTAAATCATCATTTAAATACGTCGTATTGTGGTTTCACTGATGTCAAAATGCTGAGCGCGATAACGAGACGACACTGTTGGCTCCTGGGCAACGCTCTCCCTCACTGCTTCAACAAGTTCATTGGAACGTCTTGGTCGTTGATGAACGGCATGTTGACACTCTCCTTCCGTCCCGTGCTCAAAAAAACTCGACTCCAAACGATGAATAGTATTTTAAGACGGTGCCTGTTCGCCGCGATACTTTCTGCGATATGCGCTTTGAGTTAGAACGACTATTTTCGATGTATAGCGTCACTATTTCAGCGCGCTGTTTCGGTGCAAAACGATCCATGGTTGAAATTGTACTGAATTGACGTAAACATGTACATTAAAGTCGATCGGTAGATCGATAAAATGACAAAGTTATTTAGCGTTTACATACCGATATAAAAGATGGTGCACCTTGTATGCTGTGACTAATTGCGAGTGTAGAGGAAATATTAACAAGAGTCCACTCTCAGCATCAGCTCTGACTTCTTTATGCTTATATGGGATCCGTCGACGGATTTGTTTATAATCTAGAAATACAATGATTCGTGGAGTCTATTTTCTAATTTTCTTGCTTTTTTTAACTTTTTTTTATTTACTTATTTAAGTCTATGATGACCAGACCCTTACAGACTAGATAGATATATTTACTAAAGTATTTCTCACATGCTAGAGCAAAAGAGAGCTATCATATTATGAATAGTGGGACGCGATTCTCGAATGGAGCATAATCGAAGCATAAACAATTCCTTTCGCCGCTAAACTAAACAAATCAAAAGAAATATGGGTTGCAATTAAAAATATTTATCACAAGCATTAACACCCTAAGTGAATCGTTAAGTGAGCCGCTCGATGATCGCGAACGTACAGCGCAAGGCATTTCTTATATCGGGTATTTTTTTAAGAGCTTGAGAACTCAAACCTATAATACAAAACAGAAATATTGTTCGCATAATTTTGTAATTTATTATTATCTGGTAGATAATTTTAGCGCATTTTTTTAATGGGATATCGGTATATGTCCGCCGAGGCTACGAGTTACTAAGTTGCTCAATAGTTCGCTAAGGAGGGCATTACTGCTAGCCTACATTTTTTTCTTATCTCAGTATTTTCAACAATGGGAAAAATGAAGTATCGTGCAGTGATTGATTTTTTTTTTTGGAAGGTCTAAAAGCAGAGGAAATTAGGATCGAATGTTGAAAGTGTATAAAAGCTTTTCGCCATCAGTTAGTACAATAGAAATATGGGTTGTTGAATTTAATGGTGGTCCTACAAGCGTTGAAGAAGATTCACGTCAAGGACGCACAGTAAAAACACCAGAAATCGTGTAAAAAATATAGGATATCGTATTGAAAAATTGAAAGATTTAGTAGAAGCCCTAGGCATCTCATTGGGCAGTGTAAGTAATATTTTGACTGAAGTATTGGGTTCGAGAAAGCTGGTGCCGCATTCGCTAACAAAGGAACAAAAACACATTCAAATGCGACTTTCTCAGCTACATTTAAAGCGTTTTCGATAGGATAAAATAATTTTTTTGCATCGATTAATCTCTATGAATAACCTTTGGGTATTCGACCATAATCCTCAATCAATAGAAGAGAGTAAAGAGTGGTATGAAACAGGTTTGTGTCCAGAATTCGCTAAAGAAGATGTGTTTGAGGATCAATAAGGTCAGTTTTTTGGGATCCGAAAAGAATTTTGTCCACCCACTATATTGACCAGATTTGGCCCCTAGCAACTTCCATCTGTTTCCAGGCCTAGATAAAGCATGCGTGAAAAGCGGTTTTCATCAATTGATGAGGTCATAACAGCTGTGGAATCATATTTCGCAGCCCCTCCAGATTCTCACTTCAGGGATGGAATTCACATATTGGAGTCTCTTTGGAATAAGTGTATCGAAGTTCAGGGAGACTATATTGAATAATAAAGTGTATTCCAAACCATAAAATTGTGTTTTTCTTAATGAGCCGCAAAACTTATTAAACAATCTAGTGAACAGTCCATTGGATCAGTTCAATGAATCGATAGTTAAGCGCACTGTGTGGCTATTTGCGACGCCTTATTGGCACTAAACGTCGTTGTTCTGGCGTAAACGACTCTTGAATACTTACTAAGGTTTACTGAACAGAAATGTCAACATATTCTGCCATTCGCAGCTGTCAAATCACAGTTACTGGTTTCGAGTAGTTCTCACGCAGCTAAAACACAACACCCGATTTTAACAAAAACGTATTTAGAATATATATTCTCCACACAGACTATTTATATTTTCTCTTAAGAGAACTTTAGAGAGGAGGAATCTGTTGAATACTAACAAAACTCTGGTGCGCGATTTAATAGAAGCATACAAAATATCGCTATAGACGTACATATAATGCAAACATGAATTAGAAGAATCATTGTTGGCACGCGTTGACCAGAAATTTTCATTAAATAGTTAATACAATTACTGAGAGTTTGCATCCCATCATCAATTAAATGAGCACTCAACAGTTTTCACAATCAGTACACAAATTCACACGCACATAAAAGATAAACCACCCACCCACCTCGTAGCATTACGAACTATGTAAATCACAGAACTGTTAAACCGCATCGCATTAATCACTTGCAGTGCTTTCAAAGGTCGTAATTAACCACACAGATGTTTTCAATAAAATTTTGTAACAGAACTCAAGCCAAATGCAATGCTGAGTTGAGCAAATGAATAATCGACTGGCGCATATTCCGTATTCTACAAACATACATACATAGATACGTACATGAATATATCTGTTGTCAATACTTTTTTTGATGCGCTAATCTCTTCCAGTTGTCTACGCCTATGCTTTGCAAGAAAATGTGATGCCTTTGTATTATATCTGTTCGCAGGAGCGGATTAGCCATGTTGGGCCTCTTTTCCCCTTTTAACTGCCTAAAAACATTTTTTCTACAGCATTGCGTGAATACTCATAATAACGCTATTTTTTAACGAGTGTTTCGAGACTTTTTTCTACAGTTAACACCACTACGCCACAAGTAAGGTACCTTGCGAATTAATACTGGCAGCACGGCCAACCTTATGAAAGTGGCTTGGTTATAGAGGAGATTAAAACGTAGTACCAGTACTTGGAGTTCACAATGCATAATTTTTTAAACGCTTTGCATTAAAAAAACTGTTCTTTCTTTTGCTTGCCGTACCGTTTTCTGATTAATTGGCGCTAAAGTCGCTGCGAAAAAATCGAATATTATTCTATAGTAATTTAAAATATGAAATAATAGTATAAAAAATTATGAATACTGTCATTTGAGAATATAAAGCTTCAAATTAAACACAGAAAAATATTAAAAAATTGATTCTTTCACAGTGCTCGTGGCCTCTAAGCAGTTGCGTACACTGCCTTATGAACAATCCGGCCCTGTCTGTTCGTATGAGTGCGTATGTATGTGTATTAGCACAAGCGATGGGAAATCGCTGCTCATTGATCAGTGTAACATTTTCTTGTTTCAATTTGCATTCATTGAAAATTTGTTTGATCTATTTATCTGTCTATCTCTTTGTTCGATCTCGTGTGGTTGCCCCATAATGTTCTCTCTAATTAATGGCAACAAGGCAACTTCTGCAGCTTAGGTAAACATAACTTCAAAGTGTTTGTGGCTGTGTATGAGTTATACGTTAACGCCACTAAATTGTTTGCTATATTTAAAGTAAACATTGTTGTAGCAAAATTCCGCGAGCCGATCAATGATAGGACGAACCATACTTTCTCAAAAATTGTGAGCTCAATATTGAGTGAGAGCATTAACCGTTTAGTGTTGTAGCAGGAAGCCAGGCATACCATAATCGCATTCAAAATCAATTACCACAGCGAATTCCTACTATAAATGATTGCTATGAGTTGGATTAGAAAAGTAATACCACTTCATAGCTTTATTTTGAAATGAAGAGGCTTTCACGCCTAGATGCCAGTAGTGAGCCTAGACGGTACCTTTTTTCAAGTCACCTTTGACATTTTTCAAGTACACAGAATACAATTTTTCACGATAGAATCAAAATTATTTTATTAATTTTATTACTGTAACTCAAGCTGGTTTTCGCCCTCAGTTTGACACTATCAAACGAGACGCAATTTGGCTGGCACTGAGTAGAAAGGGAGTTTCCGCCAAGATAATCCGCCTCATCAAATCCCTCTACAAGAACTCCGAACTGACAGTGCTTTACAAAGGCGATATCAGCGATCCATTCACTATCAACGCAGGCATAAGGCAAGGTTGTCCCCTGTCACTCCTTCTCTTCGCCATCGTCCTTGATGGCGTCATGAGCCAACTGACCCTGCACAAATAAAAAGGCATTTTATGGAGTTTCACCAGACATCTTGAGGACCTGGACTTCGCCGATGACATATGCCTCCTCTCTCACAAACTCTCTGACATGCAAGCGAAGACGGACAAACTAGTCGCGCTGGCACGCACTGTCGGACTTGAGGTCAACATCGCCAAGACCAAGGCCATGAGAGTTAACCACAATAACGCAAGGCAGATATTGGTTGACGGTTCGTCGAAATCTTCTGCTACCTCGGCTGCATCATCACGGCGTATGATGGAGCAGATGAAGATGTCAAGTGCAAAGCAAGGGCGGCATTCGAGCAAATGCATACAGTATGGAAGAGTTCGCAAATCTCCAGGCGCTCTAAATTACGAATATTCGGCTCATGCGTAAAGACAGTATTGTTGTACGGAAGCGAAACATGGCTGGTCTAAAATACCATCACACAGAGGATGCAATCTTTCATTAACAAATGCCTCCGGCATCATATTCTGGCCAAATACCATCAGTAATGATGCGCTGTGAAGCTTAACGAATGAGGAACCCATCCTATAGCAAATCAAATGCAAAAAGCGGCGATGGATAGGTCACACGCTTAGGAAACCATCGGATGGCATCATGGAAAATGGATCTGAACTAGAACTTGCAAGAAAGCAGAAGTATCAGTCGGCCAAAGAGTACTTGGAGAAGATGGAACTCGCGCGAGCTAGCAGATGCCGACATCTCATTGGACGGTGCGAAAACAATAGCACAGAACCGGGTACAATGGAAAAGGCTTGACGAGGCCCCATGCTCCCGGGAGGAGTGAACAAGAAAAAAAATTGAAAGATATTATCAAAATAGTCGATCTTTAGGAAGAGTATATACCTATATCGCAAAGTTCGTGATTTTTTTTATGAAAATAATCGTCCCAGTGAGTCAACAATTCAAATTTTGTGGAAAAATGTCAAGCAAGTTATTCTGTCGAGGATAGAAAAATACTGTCAGACCAAAAACTGGACGTTCTGTTGAAACTAATGCTGCTGTAGCACAAACTGTTGCTGAACCACCTTCAATAGCGATATCTCGACGTTGTCAACTATTAGCATTCACGAATTGACTGTTTGGCGGATTTTACCTGTACATAGAATTGTTAAGAGCCATATTTTGAACAAAAGTAGTGAAACCTGGAAGAATCTAAATTTGTAAATGTTTTATTTAAAACATCTAGACACGTGTTTTGAAGGGATCTTTAGATGATTTAACAATAAGGATGATTCGAAATGAAATATGACATCTTTCAAATCTTTGTTATGGGCTCGTAAATTTTCAAAGCCTCTGCTGCTGAATTTGACCATTGGCTGAGTTATGTGGATTTTAGTTGTGCCAACTGATTGCGGCTTATTGACCTGAAATTCTAGGAAGCCCGAGAAGAAAAAGTTTAGTATCGGAGTCAAATCGCATAATTCTGAAGGCCAATCCACATCCACGAGAGAAAATCACATCCTCCAACCGTTCTTAATAAGATTGTACCATCAACTGCTCAATCGTATAGCCTTGAGACTTCCTATCAGGGACTAAATGATAAACTACAAATGTGACAGACGCGGTCATCACAGCGTGACAGCATTAACCCGTGACTGTTAAAATTCCTTCCCTAATCCAAAATCTCTTTAGGTTCTAAGATGTTTTGAGTTGTTCTTCGATGTTTTGGTACAGATAACAGAGATGCTTTAAAAACTTACATTCATAGTTTAGTAAAAGACGTTTCATGCTCGAAATTTTTTTATGTAATTTAATTACTTTGACAACCGTTACAATTTGATAACATCTCTTTGCCAAATGTTAAGTAGCATATCTACAATTTGCTAAAATGAGTTCGATTTGAATCGAAAACCGTTTCAAAATAATTAATATTGTTTTAAGTTTAATAATTATTAAAAAAATTTAATACATTTAAATAATTAATAATTCGTCGTGAATCTGCAAAAATTCGCTTTTTTGAAAGCTTGTCAATATTCTCGGTCGTTAAAATTGGGTCGAAAGGGATCGAAGCATAAAAAGTTTATTCGAGACATTTAATCGGCGGGTTTGGTAGAAGATACAAAAACAAAGTGTACATTCGTACTGACTGTTCAATTAAAAATATCAATACTGCGCGATTTTTCGGTTTTTATAAAATTTTTTCTTTTAACTTTGTAGCATAAAATATAATTATGTAAAACAAACTTCTAGTGGGAAACTTTGTTTCTATTTTATTTGGTTGGTACCTACCGTTCAATTTAAAATTTTGCTGCTGAGTGTTTTTGGTTTCTTTATAACATTATTTTTTTTTGTACTTTTTAGGAAAAAAATATTGTATAATTTCAAAAAAATTTTTTTTTACAAAAATTGTTTATCTCTTTTATTTAAAAACGTTTGGGAAAACAATTTTTTCCCCCTATAACCATCAGATGTTTTCTTATCTGTGCAAAATGCTTGTCTAGCGAAGCGCTAGCATAGCTACTCGTGTATTACGTAAATATAATACATAACACTTGAGCTGAAAAGTCCCGAGCCTAACATATAGATGGGTAAGGCTTTCTCAAGTGGGCCACAAAATTACCAAAGTGAATATTTTGCGATGAAATTCAGCCAGGACTGAGTTCTATCATCTAGAAGCACACTCAGAAAATTTTGTTGTAAAAGTTAAAATAGAACTCAGTCCTGGCTGAATTTCATCGCAATGCAAAAATTAAGAAAGAAATCTGTTTTTTTTTTAAATATGAAAAAAGAAAATTTCCGAAGAAAATTTGAAAACGATTATAAATTTTTTTCGCAAGAATCTTTTTTTAACATATTTTATAATTAAAAATTACAGCAATTTTTTTGTTTTAAATTTTGAAAAGAACTGAAGATATTTCACTTTAAATCACATAAATCTAAATTTTTTCAAGATTGACATGACAAATTAAGACATGTAAATTTTTTTATTTTACTATTGTTTTTTTTTGACAAATTTTAACTATTTCAAAGAAAATAATAATATATTTATCAATTATTATTATTTTTAGATTCAATATACAACATTCAGCACATTTAATTTGCCCAAATATAACCCAGTAGAATCGTTTGAGTATTAATAATAATATCATTTGCTCCTTCTCTCTTGTTTTCCACTCTCTCTACATAGAGCTATTTTTAAAACAACATTTCAAAATGTGCTGTTTCGAAAAGATACAAAAATATGTACGTATTACAAGTGAAAACCAGCGGATGTGCGATCAGTACGGTTGATCAGCAACATGTTGAAGAGTTGGCCAGCAAGCTACGGACGAATTAACGCTTGCAGTAGTGAGGAGTGGACCGAAATTTCAACGCGGTGAATAGTGCCGGTTAGACTAATTGATTAAAATGGCAAAAAACAAATAGAGCAAAAACAAAAAAAAAAAAACAACAAAAAAAAAAACGAAGAAACATAGAAAATAATCTAAAATTTAAACATAGAAGTGTTACTCCAAAAAGACATTAGTGAACGAAAAAAATGTGCTGGAAGTGTTTACATGATTTAAACAGAATTTCTTCTTTTCTTTTTGTGAAATTAGTTAGAAGTTCGATAGATATTTTTTTACATCTAATGCACTTACTATATTGATTCTTTAAAGCCTATGTAGAAGCACAGGTATATTCGCATTATCGTGAATTTCTACTTCGGAGACTCGATTTTCGTTTTCAACTGAACATATGTACGTACATAAAACTTGGCACATTATAAAAATAAATAAAAAGTACGCCAAATACCGATCAGACGAGTGCTACGACAGCCAAACACGCTGCCAACATTCACTTGTCTACATGCATATGTATGTATAGACATGCATGCATAAGAAGTGTGAAATGAAACAAAAAAAAAAATAATAAGGCAACCACGCGATCAGCAACAGAGAAAATAAGTGGAATAGCAGACAAATTTAGAGCGCTGATATAGAACAGCATGGTGGTTTTCGAAATTGTTTGTACTAGAAAGAATTAATAATTAAACAACAGTCATACAGACGGCGCGGCAATACAATGCGAACGCAGCACAACACCGCGTATGAGTGACTTTTTTCGGCTTCAATGGTTTCAGTTTCATACATAACAAAGTGTCTGGCTAAGATTTTATTATATATTTCGTTTTTTTATATTTTTTTGTGTATCAAATTAAAAATGTTAAAGGGCTGTTATTGTTGACATTACAAAACATATTTGTTAACAGCTAAAATTGCAAGTAGCAAAAGGGAAAAAGGTGTAGTTAAGTAAAAGAATTGATTGCCCGTCAGAGAAAGCTGGAGAAACTCTCGAGCAGAAGCGCCAATTTAAAGACAATCAGTCTTGCATATAACGAGTTATAAGTTAACAAATATTACGAATAATTTTTCCATTTACTTGCTGGTATTGTAATTTATAGGAACGATTTACGTGTAAACATACATACATAGAATGTATGATAAGACTGGATATCAATTTATATGAACGAGGATTTTTACCTTAAAATTGCGCTTATACAAAATGATTAAATAAAACATACATTCACTTCTTTTAACGCAGAAGTATTAGCAGAAAATACCAAAAAGAAAAATTATAAGCAAAAATACTAAAAAGAAAGTAAAAAACCAAAGTTATAATACTTTGACATTGAATCTTGTGAAAGGCATCGAAAGTATTTTAAAAATATTTAAACACATGCTACGCGATTTCATTGAAAGGGTGGTCCAAATATAGAATTTTTTTTTTTTTTGTATCAGGAGTTATTTTGACACTGACCCTGAGCTCTTTTCTATTAGAAATATGGACTGTCAATCATTATGATGGTTCAGGTAAAAAATAGAAGGGTCGAAAACGAAAATAGCGAAGGCAAAACATAAAATGAAGAATATTGAAATCAAACAGAAAAAATTTCGAAAATGAAACATAAAGATATTGAAAAAAATTGAGGGAAAACACTTTAATATAAGAAAATTTAAATACGAAATCATGACAAAAGTATAAATAGTATAGCGGTTGCCCCTCGACAGACAATGGCAAGCCTCTAAGAGTATTTCGGGCATGAAGAATTTCCTCATAAAAAATATATGCTATTAGGAGTCGCTTTAAAACTGCATGACCTCTATTTCTGGAACAAAATCAAGACGAGCACCACAAGTAAGAGAAAGGGATTGGTCAAACACCCAAAAGGGTACGCGTGAAAACACTTGTATAAACTTCGGTCCGGAATGAATTCAGCAGTTACTTGTTGATATTTATTTAATTTCAAATTTTCAGCCTTTTCAAATTTGTTGGACTTTCTTTACTTTTCCCGGCTTTTGAAACTTCGAAACTTTGTGAGGTATATTGAGACTTTTTTTTCAAAATTAGGGGTTGCATTGCCCAAGCGGGTCATATTTTGCGCTTACTGCTCTTACGTAAGCAAGTTTGTGCCATTGGAGACTAATCACGATCCGATTCAGTATCACTCTACAGCTGGATCCTTGCAGCAGCTCTTTGCTTGTAACGTGGTGCAATTTCATTTCGATGGCAATATATTCACAAGCAAAAATATTGCAAATGGATATTGCAGTATACTCACATGTTTATCGGGAAGCCAGTGAATATATAAGTAATGTCATTTTTGAGTCAAAAATTCTGCTCCGGTTTTTTTTCGCAAATGCTACGAGAAAATTTCTTTAAATCAACGGTAAGCACTATGGTTAGTGCAAGTCCCGCCACCAAAGGCTGATATAATATTTTTAGCCAACACAAACAGTATCAAACAGATTTTCCAAATTTATTATAGTTAGAATTACATTTTCAAGAAACAAAATAAAAATTGGTTTTACAATTTTTTCAAGCAATTACCGTTTTAATAGTAAACTACAGCCGTACATACCTATTCCTTAGCTATACCCAAAACTGATATTGGACATTTTATATTGTAAATCCAATGTACAAATCGCTCCGAAGTTTAGTTAAGATAGAAAGGCAGACTTTATCCATGTAGACCGCTCATCTGTAAAGTTATAAAACATCAAGTCTGACAATATCGTATACCTACTATAGCATACATACGTAAATTTGAAATTTTTATATCAATTACTAGTGAAATTTACCAAGAACGAACGAGGCTCAAGGTTAAACTTAAAAAATGAAATATTGTAGACAGTTCCTTTAGCAGAGATATGGCTTGATCTTTGGGAAATTATGAATGCCACCTTGATCACAAAGTTCCTAGTATATATTCAGAAAATTTAAAATACAACTGCAATGGACCTACGTCAGAGTTTGATTTTTCTCTCGAAACATTTCAGGAACTCTATTTTCGGTATAGCCTTCAGAGTGATTACCTCCTTTCGGCTGTTAAAACCTATTGCCCAAAGTATTTTTTTACTCTATCAAACAGAAAAAATCCCAGGAAACCTTATCAGGTGAATTCCATGGCTCTTGGGTTGTATTCGTTTCATTCTTGGTCAAACATTCACGGATAATGATCACACTGTGCGACGGTGTGTTATCGGTGTAACAAATCCACAAGTTGTTTTCCCACAAATCATTTTGATTTGGCGAGCAGCTTAGCGTGAACGTCTCATAAAGGCTAAATAATAACCGTCATTTTCTGGAAAGAATTATGTATACAAAATCTGTATATAAAAACCATGATCATCGCTTTCTTGACTGAAACGATGTTTTTTTTTGTATTGGTTCATTTGAAACTCTCCACTCACCCGCCTGATGTGTGGATCGCGTGCCGTACTCAAAAACCTACATCTCGTCTCCAATGTGAATCTCGTCTGAATGTTGCAAATAATGTATTTTTCAATGTACTGAACGGATTCACAAGCGATGTTCAAGTCCTCTGCCAGCTTTTTAACCGCTAATTTCGGCTTATTCATAAAATTATCTTTCACTTTTTGATGTTTGCATCAGTTTTTGATTTGTAAATTTTCATTTTAAATTATTATTATTATTATTGTGAGGAGTGAGCTGCGAGCTGAATGATCTGTTTTGCCCCCTATAAGGATTTAAAGTAAATATTTACTTTTTAACACAACGCCAATTTATTTTGTACCCAAAGACCGCGGCATGCTCTAAGATGGCCCTGACTTGGTAATTCGCATTACAAGGTTCATCAAATCATCTATAATTTTCACGCATACCTCGGTAGGCGCGTTATCAGCTGGAAAAGCGATGTCAGTTATGTGATCCCGGTGGTCTAGAACTTGAAAATTTAGCGTATTTTCTTGAATTTTTTTACAACAAAAAAAAAAATGAAAAATGATATTTAAATTTGTAAGGATTTTTATTAAACTTCTTTTACATACAAAAATGGCCAACAATTTTTTTTTTTAATTTTAATAATTTTGAAAATATCGCTGAAGTTTACCTTCTCGAAAAATTGGACCTGGGCGGTGTTGTCCATTTGGCTCTTCAATTTATCTGAAACACAAAAACCAAAAAAATTATTAATCAATATGACTGTGGCTATGTCCCGCTACTAGAATAAAATAAAAATTAGACAAAATGGCGCGGTTTTGAATTTGACACTTTAAAAATTGGGTTTTTTATTCAGTTCTTTAATAAAAAAATACAAAATAATTCAAATAATAATATGATTCTAGTACGGACGATAGCCATTGACGTTGTGAACAACATATTAAAGTTGCGGACGATTCGGTTGAATAATTGTATTTTTTTTTTTTGACAACACCAGGCCGAAAAAATTCGGTTCGAAATAAATAAATTTAAAGTTTGAGATACAGGCGCGCGCGGACCGCTCTCTAATGGGCTGTAGAAGCTATAATATTCCGAATTTGTGCATGAAAATTTCTGAGTATGTTCTTAAAGCACTATACTTTTAAAATATCGAAAAAAAAACGAAAAACCAATTTCTTGAAATTTCTAGACCACCGGGTCCGCTCGGCAGCGTTAGTCTAATTTGTTTTGCAAGATGCTTAAAAGTTGATGTTATGCGCTTAATCTAGGGGTGCTTCTTGTTTATTGGTGCATAACCGCGTATACGATTTTGGCCAAGTTTAACACAGTCGCTACTGTCTCGTGTTAGCCGGCGCAACCTGGACACACCAAGTGAAGCCAAGTACTTCTCCACCTGATCTTCCCAACGCAGAAGAGACCTTCCTCTTTCTCTACTACCACCAGCTGGTACGGCAGCGAATACTTTCAAAGACGGAGCGGTTGTATCCATTCGGTTGAAATGACGCAGTTAACGAAACCACTGGATTTTTATTCGCTGCGCTCTGTTTATGTCGTCGTAAAGCTCATACAGATCACTGTTGAGGGGTTCTACTCGACAAATTTCGGCAAAGCCATTCTTTTGATAGAGTCAGAAACCTAGAGACAACTACATGATCGAAATCATATGACATAAATATTTGGTAAGATTTTTCTTACTAATAAAGCCATACTTAAGAGTATACGCGAATTACGAACAAACATTTTTTGTATTTTTTTTCTTTTTTTTTAATAGAAGCGTGTGTTTGGTTCGCCCTCTATGCGTTAAATAGATAAAATCCGCACTGTCACAATGCTTTTAAAATATATAATTTTATGATATTTTTATATTTATAATATATGCAAATTTATTTGCTTACCTTAACTCTGTCTGTACGCCATTGCAGCTCAGTGCTGTTTTGTGGTTGTGTACAAATGTTCGCTGCTCGTTGTTGATCGCTGATCCTGTGTACCGCAATAAAAGATCGCTTGTGCGTTAAAACGTAATATATGTTGTTGGTAAAATAAGAAACAAAGTGCCGGTTGAAAACAAAACAATAACAAATGTGTAACAATCGATAGCGAGCTCATGTAAACATATGAAATGAAAGCTCCAGGCTGAAAAACAAAAATTCCGAGAAAGCCAAAAGAATTTTTTTTTTTTTTAATATAACAAAAGCAGCAAATCAACGCCAAATAAGAGATAGCAAGTAGAAAAATGCAAAATACAATAGAAAACGGAGAGTAATCAAAAATAAAAAAAAATCACACGTGAAAAAACTTATGTATTCATACGACTATTAGAAAAATATTGTCTTTTTTTTGGTTGCAAAGTTTTCCTACCTTCCTAAAATAAATCAATTAGAGCAGCCAAAGAAATTTACAAGAAGAACAACATCAAAGTGTATGAAAAGTGCAAGCAATGAATTGAGTAAAACCCAGCCACATCCATATAAACATATAAACAAATAAATTCTTTATAGAAAAATGTGTACGTGCTCCCGCCACTGAATATTTTCATTCATATTATTTGTGCGTCTGTGCAGCTTTCGGCAGCAAATTGTGTTCAATGCATGCACTCACATACACATGTGTAAATGTACATACATAAGTAGTTACGTCACTGTGTGAAATCAGCACATTTATTTATTATTGCCACGGCCAAAAATTTAAACAAAAATCACTACAAACTACACAATAACTGCGTCGGTGAATAAATACATTTGCAGGTGTATGCATTACCTGCGTAAAAAATATTAACTTACATATATTTGTGCATTTAAAACCACAAGTACATTTTCCATTCCCGATCGCCTCAACTGTCGACTGTGGGTCTTCGCATAAAAAAAAAAAACGTTCAACTTATTCACTCATCTGGGCTTGTGGATTTCAGTTGTGGTTTTTGGTGTGGTTTGTTGTTGTGGTATTGTTTTTTTTTTTTCTATTTTATTTCATTTGGCACTGCATTGCTCACATCAATTTAACGGTAATGACAACACGCGGTATTCGACGCAAGAAATCGACTTTGACAGAATTAAAAATTGCTGTCGTTGGAGCGCCGAGCGTTGGGAAGAGTGGTATATTATAATTCACATAAAATCAATATTACTTATTATATTATTGCATGTATATATTAAGCATAATTGTCATAAGTTTAATTCAAAAATAAGCCAAAACGGAAAATGTGTGTAAGCATTAATTGCGTTAGTGTTCAGTGAAAAAAATGCTTTGAAAATACGATATGTGAGTCACAGTACACATTTTCCGTTTTGACTTATTTCTGGCGTTTACGTTGAACCTTTAGCTTTAGTGCATTAAGGGGTTAGGTGGGCCGAAAAAATTATGATTTTCAATCATTTTTTTGGCTAGTCAATTGCTTTAGCTCACAAAAATAAAAACATAGCATTAAAAAAATGTATAATTGTAAAAGTTAGTGTGGAGCACGTTCCTCCAGAAATCCCTTGCGGTGATCATCGCAAGTCCTTGGAGAGAAATTAGTTTTATTAATAGACAATCTTCTGCCTGATCGAAGCTTTTTTCCCGAAATTAACAATATAGCGGCCTCGGGAAATATTATTCAGATTTTCGGTATTAATTGTTTAAAAAAAATCGAAAATTTTGAAAAAAACCCTTCGATCAGGCACGAGTTTTTTATGTATTTAAAAGCAG
Source organism: Anastrepha fraterculus (assembly GCA_037575425.1). Classification (NCBI taxonomy): domain Eukaryota; kingdom Metazoa; phylum Arthropoda; class Insecta; order Diptera; family Tephritidae; genus Anastrepha; species Anastrepha fraterculus. Next base: position 26,255 of record JAYXIM010023358.1, on the reverse strand, counting down.
ATTATATTTTATTGAAATCTACTAAGCGGTTTTTAAGTTACAGTGATCACCAGTTCAAAAAACATAGTTATGAGGAAAACGCATTTAAAGTTTTGCTATCGATTTATGTAGAGTTATACGAATTGTTTAATTACTAACACTGTGTCTTCAATTCCTGGGCCATATGTTATAATAGTTCTTCAGCCGTCATAGCAGCTTCCAAAATATCGATTTGCTATTGCCTACATAGCATTCTAGCTTCTTAAGTGCTATCGTTAGCGCGCTTATCTGCCACTTTCACACGTGCGGCTGCTAGCTAAAGAGTGATTTTTCAAAAGCTATAGCAAAGTTTTTCAAAAAAACACACCTAAAATTCAGAAAAACGCATGACATTTTTATTTAAATCGATAGTACAGTCCATATAATTTAATGTTTGAAGATTATTTCATGCAAATGTTGACCGCGACTGCGCTTCAAATGGTCCATCCCCTTAGTCCAATTTTGGCATACTCTTTCCAATGCTTCGGCCGGTATCTCCACATAAATGCTTTCATGTTGTCTTCCAATGCGTTAATTGAAGCAGGCTTGTCTGAATAGACATGAGCTTTAACATAGCCCCACAAAAAATAATCTAAAGGCGTTATATCGCACGAACGTGAAATAAAATGTTCACCGAACTCGCCTCTCAACAAGTCGATTGTTACGCGTGCTGTGTGGCATGTGGTACCGTCTTTCTGAGCACACCACATGTCATGCAAGTCAAGCTCTTGCATTTTGGGCAAAAAAAGTTGGATATCATTTCATGGTAGCGCTCACCATTCACAGTTACGTTACGATTCGCAGCATCTTTGAAGAAGTACGGTCCAATGATACCTCCAGCCCATAAACCGCACCAAACTGTGACCTTTTCTGGATACTTAGGTAGCTCTTGCAATTCTTCTGGCTGATCTTCACTCCAAAATCGACAATTCAGCTTATTTACGTACCCATTGACCCAAAAATGAGCTTCGTCGCTGAACACAATTTTTCGACTTTAAACTTTCTTAACAGAACACGCATTTCTATAATAAAATTCAATGATTTGCAAGCGTTGTTCGTTTGTAAGACGATTCATGGTTAAATTATAGACCAAACTGAAGATTTTTGACAGTGAAACAAAACTCGAAACGTGCGCCAGCTGTTTAACCCAATTGTTTAAAAAGATAATAGCTAAAAAATCACCCGTTATACAGTCCCTATGGTTTTAGTTCGATAATTGCTGCGTGCAGGGCCATGTTGAATATCAATGTTGATAAAGCGTCTCCCTGTTGAACTCCCGATATAATGGGAAATGATTCGGAACACTCAGATTTCAACACTTCCTACCTTTAAAATGTAAGAGTCACATATTTCCTATGTCGGTTTACTATACCTGTAAGAATGCATGGAAATATTAAATAAAAAAATATACTAACTCAGATGCTTGTGAGTCATTTAAATATTTTATACTCTATTTTTGCAAATCACTTCACAGAGCAACTCAAAATTTACGATTTTGCAAGTAACGGTACATTCGATTGTTATGAGCTGCCATTTGACTATTCTGGCACACGAAATTTAGCGTTGACCTCAACCATCTGTGTGATCCTTCTGCCAGAAAAATGTGAAACACGGATGGAGCTCCAAGCAGTAAGAAATTTAGCGAAGTCCTCAACCATCTGTGCGATCCTTCTGCCAGAAAAATGTGAAACACAGATGGCGCTCTAAACAGATAGAAGGCGTTGTTCCTAAGCAACGTCAGGTGTGCATTCAAACTACTTAGGACTGGTAGCGGCAGGCTAATCTCCTACCCTGTCAGAAATCTAAATAGATTAATGAAACCAACGCAAGACTGAGTATTTTCGAAGCCTATGCTCCCGAGAGGAGTGAGCAAGAAAAAAAAATCTGTTTTAAACATCAATAGTTATCGATCATTCTTTGAGACATCATTTGATTAATATAGCCCCCTTACCTACCCATACTTCAATTAAAATTCGAAAGTTAACAATTCAGTTGCGAGAAGACCAAGGCGAATCTATTAAAGGTGGTGTTGGTAAGTCGGCTGATTTGTTTTCTTTTTTCGTTCGCTTTCTCAAAAGATTTCAGAAGGAAAATACGGCACAAGCCGAGGAGAAGTATGTAAATATAACAAATTGTTGGGAAAGATCAATTATCTTCGTAGGAAAGCACAAAAAGTAGGTATATTAGAAAAAGCAAAAGACAAGAAGGTTTCAGCAGAAACGATTTGTCGAACTGTCAGAAGCTTGGATTTACATGGTATAGCAGTCGTAAAGAAGCCATATATATCCGAAAAGAGTGGAAAAATGGCTGGAATTTGGTGGGTTCAGTAATGGTTTTGGAATGTTTTGGGAAAAGGAACGGACAGCCATCATTTTGTGCAAGGCATTACGGATCGCTTTGGATATGTTGACATATTAAAACAAAATTTAAAGCAGTCAAGTAGCAGTTTGGGAGTTGAAAACAATTTTATTTACTGCCGAAATAATGATCCAAAGCCCAATTCAGAATTCACAATAATTGCCACCATGTATTGGATACGCTTTCCAAATCACCAAATCTCAATATAATTGAACACGTGTGGGTCAAAAATTGTACCAAGGGCAGTTTTGCAATACTGAGGAGCTCAAGGCATTTGTCTGGGAAGAGTGGAATGCAGTTTCACCAGAATTTTGCGAAAATCTTGTAGCAGTTCTCTATAAGCTGTTGTTTTTTCCAAAGGATATGCGAAAATATATTATATATATTAATATATATTGACCAAAAAAACATGCGATTAGGTGTGAGGAACAAATTCTGTATATTTCGAGTTTTTTTCAAACGTTTGCTATATCAGTTGATTTATTGTTACTTTTTTGTTTCCGGAAATAAAATAGAAAATATTTCCTTTAAAGTGACGTATAACACAGTGCGACATCAAAAATGAAAATATTCATTGGAAAACCGTATCTGGAAAAAATACTAGCAAAAATAGAAAAATCTGAAAATGTGTATAACGGGTGGTTACGTATAAAATTATTTTCATAATTACAGTAAAAAATGGTAAAAACATAAAATTTTTCGAAATTTTGGTATTCAAAATTGCGTATTGAGATATAGGTTCTTCTCAAAATAAGTTTATTTGTACATGTACGAAATTTCTGCATCAAGCTATGACAAAATAAATCGATTAAATCAAACAAAGGTCCATTTATAAGTCAAATTTAGCGTACAGGTAAAACTCCAAAATCTCATAAAAATAGAAAACTTCAAAACGCAATAAAAAAAAAATCGAGCTAACTTTTAAAAACCCAGCGAGGGTTTTGCTATTGAATAGGTATATTTTCAGAAAAAAAAGGTCCGGTCCGGTTTGATTTTGATGACCCCAAAATTGTCGCACAGTGTAATTTGTATTAATTTTTAAGTTTTTCTCTTATTGGATGATCTGAAAGTCGGCGTTGCATGTAAAGGGTCCGCCATATAACTTTACGGAATTAAAAATGCTATAAAAAAGAAACTACTCAATATTTTCCAAACTGTTTCTTTTATTTTAAAGTACAATCCTTCCGGTTAATGATGGAATACAACTTCATTCATATGGCTGCCTCGGCTAGCCATGCACCATCCCATACGATCGGTCCAATTTTTCAACACATTTTCGATTGTATGTGGCTGTATTTCAGCTATGACATCGCGTATGCTGGTTTTCATTGCATCAATTGTTGCTGGTCCTTGACGGCACCCCAAAGATAATAATCCAACGGCGTCAAATCGCAGCTCCGAGGCGGCCAAACGATATCTGAATTTCGGCTGATAATGCGATCTTCGAAGACAGTGCGCAAAAGATTGATCGTAGCATTCGCTGTGTGGCAAGTAGCGCCATCTTGTTGACACCAAATGCCACCAATATCCTCCTCTTCAATTTCTCGGAACAAAAATTCGTTCAACATGGCCCGGTAACGCTCTCCATTGACGGTTACGGCCACTCCTCGCTCATTTTCGAAGAAAAGTGGACCAATGATGCCTCTCGACCAAAATCCGCACCAAGCAGGGACCCGTTGTGAATGCATCGGCTTTTCTTCGAGTGCGTGCGGGTTTTCTGAGCCCCAAATGCGGCAATTTTGCTTGTTAACATACCCGCCGAGATGGAAATGAGCTTCATCCCATTGCCGTACGTAATTTTCGTACACATTCTGCAACATTACCACGATTTTCAAAGTAATGTCGCAATATTTCCCAGAGTTCTTTGAGCGTATACACAACCATTTTCGTTCAGCGGAAGAATAAAACTAATTTTCTGTCAAATCAGATGACAGCTAAGTGTTACCATTCTTCAAATAATACCTAGTTCAAATCCGTAACGATAGATGGCGGGCCCTGTATCTATTTAGATGTGAGAGTCACTGTAGATAGATGTTCAAATTTTCAAAAAAATTAATTCTAAAACTATAAATATGGCCCCTCCTAATAGCATATATCCTTTCGACACACATACATATGTCGTTAAAAATCTTTTTACTCGCATTAGCGGCGTAATTTAAACTGCAGCCCAATTATGTTCAAACACTTTTTCGGTAGCATGGCAAGAACCGTTCATATTTAATTACAAACAAAGCGAAATAAAAATGATTTAACATATTTTGCATACTTAAAAAATGTTCATTAAAAGCAGTGTTTAAATTTTTATGTAAAATTTTATGGTAGATAGAGGATAATTAAAAGCTAGAGAGTAGATATCAAAATATTTTCGACTATTTCTAATTATCTCACATATACGAATATCCCACACATGATGACAAAACGACCACGCAAAGCCTATTGGATATACCAGCTGTGAAACCAAAATGCTGAGAAAATCACAAATTAGCGCTGAAATGTGAAGTGCGAGTTTTTGCATCAGCAATTATGCACTCGTTTTTCACATTACAATCCGGATCAAAATATCAACAATTTCAGGAGCAAAAGTTGTACTGAGAGAAATTTAAAACTGTTTTGACTTAATTAAAATAAATTTAAATTAAATTAAATTCGTCGACGACCAAGCAACAAAAAAAATATATTTGTTTATTTTTGATTCATGTAATGATATTATACAAGGCCATCGGGAACGTCCTCCTAGGACGTTTATTATGTAGACCATTTCGTCAGTTTTCGAGATATTCAATTTTAAAGAATATTAAAAAAAAAACACATTTTTTGACGTGATAACGTCTCATAATTCGATGTAGCCGGCTGCACGCACCAGAAAATGCGGCGTTACCTTGCTTGACCTGCAAGCGAGAGCGCGGAACGAACAACAAAGACGCCCCCGCGTTCGGCAGTGTGCGACATCTGGCTCTCTCCTTTTTGAATGAGCATATTTATGTGTGTATGTATATGCACATATGCATATAAATTCACATATTTGTATTTGTATATGCCTTCTTCCTGTGTGCATGGTAATGAACCATTTCTCTGTTGAGAATAGGACGATGATAGGAAAAGTAGGAAATGAAAGGGAGTGTTTCGAGTGTAAAGTGTCTTGAAAAAGTCAAATCGATGATGCTGCCTCTTAGTGTTGTTGACTTATTAACGTCTGATGCACAATCGGGATTGAACATATCTTTCATGAATTTGATAAATGTTTCGTCATTTTTCACCTTTGTGTAAATGTAACTTGATCAATTCCATTGCGATTCCATTTACCTCCTTTTCTATATCCATACAAAATATCTATCAAACAAATAAAATTAAAATTTTCTTTTGAAAAATGCAACCAATTCCATCAGTATTTTCTTATGACGTTGTCACGTTAAACTATCGTCAGTAAACCGACTTTACACACAATCTTTTTTTTTGCTTTCTTTTAAATGTGAGCTCAATGGTCCGATTGGTTTTGATTAAATGCTATGCCACTCAATAAGTAAAGATAAACCAAATAGTATAAGATTTTACGAGAACATTCGTAAACTCTTAAACTTTGATTTACCGTGTAATCAGAAATATAACAAATTTGAAAGTAAGATTAATACGGATAATAAAATATCAGATCACGAAATTATAGATATAGAAATAAAGACTCATCATCCAAAACAGCTGAGCGCAAAGAGTGAGATCTAATATCTCAGGTACAACAAAGATACAGTCCAACTTAAGGACGAAATGGCGGGTTCAGTTGGCACAAGAGACATACATATAAATGCAAAAATAATAGATCAGCCGCTGAAAACCGTAATCTCTAATTGCAGACATTAAAAAAATTATACATGAAAGCAACCAATCAAATAATTGGTTTAATAAAAAGCTGTTAGCTTTAAAAGAAGGCAAAATGAGGGCGTTTCACGAACAAAACAGAAGAACAGAAAAACAGTGCAATAAATACACAAAATTAAGAAGAAAAAAAGGGATAGATATACAAAAAGCAGCTGCACAAAAAAAAGTTACGAAAACGAGATGCCAAAGAGATATACGAAATGAAAAATAAGTACTTTGTGTCAAGTGTAAGGCTTATAAAGGGTGATCAATGTAAAGGTCCAATACCTTTTTCTATTCTTACTTTGAAATAAAACAATGACAATTCAAACTCATTAGGTAATATTTATTACTTTTGAGGAGAAGCATTCATGACATTTATTTTTTAAAGATAGGCCCCCTTTCAAATGTTGGCCGCACCTGCACTGTAATCTGGCTATCCGCACTCGCTAGAGGACTTCGGTCGATATCTCGTGAACAACTTTAGTAACGTTGGCTTCCAAATAAAAGTTCCCTCACTTCCCTATCACTCGATCTTGGTAGTCAATCCACTGGTCCGAGACGAGAGTTAAATTGCTTACAAAAACGATGACGCAGCAAATCCATTGTTTCACGGGCTGCATGACAACTAACGCCGCTTTGTTGGAAACAAATGTTGTGGAGATCATGGATTTCACTTTCCGTTATCAAAAGGTCTTTCATCATGGCGCAATAGGCCGCACCACACGGTTATTTTCTATGGATGTAATAGCTGTTCTTGAATGACTTTGGGTTACTCTCTAGCCCAAATAGGGCAATTTTGCTTATTGACAAAGCCATTGTAATACCATAACTTGGCCTAAGCGCGCGATTAACACTTTTCACAGAGTGCCGATTTTCATAACACAATTTTACGATTTGTAAACTTTGTTCAGGCGTAAGTCTATTCCATGATGAAATGTCAATGAATACTGAAAAAAATTATGTATTTATTTTAACAGTCGTTACGCGTGATCAGAAAAAACAAATTTATTAATAATCCTTAAAATCGAATATCTTGAAAATAGTTTAAGTTTGGACATCATAAGTCATAAAATCAGAAATTACTTAAATAATAATGTTCTTATTAGGTATTCATAGTATTATTTTTGAGAAACTTCAGAACTCATTGTAGAAAAATGTCAAAAAGACAAGCTTGATAAGAAAAGATTGAATATGGTGTTAGATTGGTGCCAACCTTTAGAGAGGTTGATAGAATTTCTTTTAAGCCTAACTATAGATAGAAATCTTATCTCTACGTCACAACATGCCTAAACTAAAGCGAAATCGGCGGAGACAGCTCTACATAACCTTATTTATACGGCAGAGAGTTCACTGCACAAACAGGAATTTACTTTAGCCGCTTTCCTTAATATGGAAGGGGCCTTTAACAATGTCGAAGGGAGAGCAATTACTGCAGCACACACTGATCTTGGGGTAGAACCGGGCTTGGTAGGCTTCATTGGCAAAATGCTAAATAGTAGAATCATTGAAGCGAAACTAGGAGAATCGGTGCTCAGGAGATAGGTAAGTGAAGTACACCGCAAGGTGGAGTCCTCTCACCGTTGTAAATAAACTTCTGTTAATACTGAAATCGGTGGGCTGTAAGACCTAACAGACCTAATACAAAATGCTTTAGATATACTTTCTTGATCGGCAGAAAAGTGTGGTCTAGGAGTCAACCCAGACAAAACACGGCTCATATTGTTCACTAGGAAACACAGAATCCCTCAGCTAAGACCAATTATGCTCAAGGGGAAGCTCTTGTGATTTCGGAAAAAACCAAGTACTTGGAACTAAACATAGATAGGAAACTGACTTGGAAGTCAAACATCTTAGAAAGAGTTAGGAAAGCAAACCTAGCTTTTTATGCCTGTAAAAGCTGTTTAGGTAAGACCGGGGGAATCAAACCTATGGTTGCTCATTGGAAATGTTGTCATATGGAAATGTTGTCTGGTGGTGTGCAATGCAGAAAAAAACCTATTCTAATTTATTGAATAAGGTGCAGAGATCAGCGGAATATGTGGCGTCATGAAAACCAAGCCATCCATGGCTATGGACATCATGCTACATTTGCCACCCCTAGATCTCTTCTGCAAATACTCAGCGGCCTGCTTCGCTCTAAGGCTCAAAGCGATTTCACAATGGAGGACTGTCGCACATGCACATTCAACCATCTTAGACTCCTACACGGATATACCCAGTGACTGTGATTATCACCCTCCCGTTCTTTGCTTCGAAAGGAATTTCCTAATGAAAATCCCTTCTAGACTGGAATGGCTTGAAGAAGATCCAACACCCAATACACCCGTTAAGATCTACACATCTAACCGGACACCGGTGTAGGATCAGGGTTATTTTGCGAAGAGCTTTCTATTAGTGAATCCTTTAAACTACCGGATCACTGTAGTGCTTTTCAAGCGGAAATAAACGCTATTCATGAAGCCTTAAAATGGTTAAAGATAAACAGAATATCATCAACATCAAGGAGTGTCTTACGTTGTCGCCAATCTCTAAATGAGATGGCCAAGAAACATCATATAATCTTTTGCTGGGCTCCAGGCCAGAGAGATATACCAGGGAACTGTAGGGCAGACCAACTTGCAAGACAAGGTATCTAAGGTACATAAGTAATTTTATGGAGATACCTCTCGCAACTTGTAAGCTTCTTATTAAGAACGCACTAATCAGTTCCACAAATCAAAGATGGATCATCGTTAACACCTGTGAAATTTCTAGGCAAACATGGCCAAGGCTAAATTTACGTCTGTCCAAGAGTATTATAAAACTGAGTAGACTTCAAATCAGCACTCTAGTAAGGGCCCTCACAGGACATTGTCTCATAGGAAATCATGCAAGAAGATTAGGCGTTTACACGCATGATTTCTGTCGTAGTTGCAGAAATAAGGAGGAGTTGAAAACAATTCAACACCTTTTTTGCACATGCCCAGCTCTAACCAGAAGCAGGAACCGATTTTCAAAATCCTACTTCCTAACGAATATAGATAATCTATATACTTTAGGTATCAACAACCTTTTACGCTTTGTCAAAAGCCCCCGCGGCTCACAACCGAACCATTTCGTGGTCTAAGTGGCATCTTTGCCTCTATGGGCGATGTGGTGCCAATTAAAATGTCATTTCGACAGCAACTACCCTACCTCTCATATACCAAAATATCTTATTTCCATCCGTTCACCTATGAAAAAATAGCTGCAGTGATTCAACTTGATGCTACCCTGCTATCACTTGTTGTGCAAATATTTTTAAATTAGTCAACTTTAATCAGCCCCTTTCTTCGTTTAATAAAGAGCCAAGAAATTATAAATCTCGCCAGTTTAGAAAAAGGCAAAAATGTAAAATCTCGGCTATCAATACATTATAATTTTCAAATTCGATAATGGATAATTTTAAGGAATGGATAGGCTTAGTCATAGGAAATAAAGAAACTTTTTTCTCATTTAAGAAAAAGCTGTGCCTTAATACCTTTAATAGCCCTGTTTAATACCTTTGTAAAATTTACTTTCCACGACTACCTTCTATACGACAGACAATTGCAATAATGAGTCGGAGAACAGTAAATCAAAATAACGCCAATTGTACTATTTCGTTTTTTTTTTGACAGTAGATTGGGTTAGCTAAAGCCCTTTGTGATACCTGCATTTGATTTCCATCCCCTAACTAAGTTGCTTAAACTGCTTAAATCTTTTTAAGAGACATTTAGCAAATTTCCCAGTTCTTCAAAGAAATAATCGCCCAGATATTTGGCAAGGCTCGAAGTGCAGGACATTGCAAGAGTAAGTATTGTACCGACTAAATTTCTTCTTCATTTCCACAACTTCTGCAGAAGTCATTGTGAGGTACATTCATTTTAATGGCTAATGTACCAATAGTGCAGTGACGCGTTGTAACATCATTGAGGAGGCTGGTTGTTGATCTGTTGACCTCTTGACCAGCAGACATTTTCTCCTTTTAAGATTCAGTTGTGGCCAGAGCGCTTTGTAGAACCTGCAGTTAGTAGTCATAGACCACCTCCTATGGATTTCCACGATAACACTAAAGTCAGTCACAGTCTACAGTTCGTTATGTGCTTATGTCCTTTACCACTCGTTGAAGGTCAAGCTTGGAGCATTTCCTTGCACACGCATCCGCTCTTTCATATCCGTCCACTCCAGAGTTGTCGGGGTTCCGGTGTTGTGTTGTTGGATAAGCGAAAGCGACCTCCTGCATTCTTTAAACATCTTTAATTGTTGCCCGCTGAGGCCAATGCCTTGATCTTTGATTGACTATCAACAAATGTGGTAAGGTTTGCCGGAGGTAAGTTCATTAGTCTTGTCGATTTTGCTGGAAGTCTAAAGGAGCTATTTAAGGATAATTCTTCCCGGTACACTCCCGATCTAGTGCCATCTTTGAGCTGTCAGTATAAATATGGTGGTATGATAGGCATCTTCAAAAATTATATTTGAAATCCTAAGTCCCTCGATATGCGTTCAAGAAGTTTTAACAAAGTCCCAGTGGAGTTCTGCTCTGCTCCATCAAACGAACTCTTTAACGAGCAGCCCATCTAGCCTAACCTGTCCTTTCATAATTCATAGGTATATAAGAGAAGGAAGCATGAAAATATTCTAACTGAAATGTGAATTTGGGGGGACAGAGGTCGAACTCTGCCTTTTTCCCAATTCTCGCAATAGTTATTGAACTCCAAGCGATTTAATTTGTTTCCCTTCTATGGATCGAAATGGAAATTCAGGAGTGTGAAAACCACTCCTCACCAAAAGTTTAGCTTTTCTTAGCGCATAGCTTCGCGCAAATAACGAATTACACCGAAATAATGTAGTGGGATTCCAATAATTTGTACTCACCAGGGACCAGTAATATTTTATCGATCAAATACTGGGTTGCCCATATTCGACGGACGCATGTGGTTTTTTACATCAAAGAAGAACACAATTTTTTTGATGTTGACGATAATAATCATTTTATTTGGTTTCAGGTAGATTTGTTGACATCACTTCTTGAATATGATATCTCTCAAATGGCCGCCTTGAGATGGGTCCGTCGAATATGGGCAACCCTGTATTTTTTCGAGTAAGCGTGATTTCGAGTTAACGAAATTAAAATAAAAAAATTACGAATTATAGAGAATTTTTAATTATGTTCTTAAAAATACCTAAAAAATAATGTATTCATATTCATGAATAAAAATAATAATAATAATTGGCGCGCACACTTTTGTTAGATGTTTGATCGAGCTACTCCTTCTATTTGTGGGGTTGTGTGCATGTTGATGTTGACTCCCCTAATGGAAGAACCTACAGATTTAAGCCGACTACGAACGGCAGATATTTTTTGTATGAGGAGCTTTTCCATTGCGCAAATACATTCGGAGGCTTACCATTGCCTGCCCAGGGGCGACCGCTATTAGAAAAATGTTTTTGAAGTTTCACAGAGATTCGAACCTACGTTCCTCTCTGAATTCCGAACAGGCTACGGCGATAATATTCATGAATACAGACAAGAACTTGATTCTTCAAATTAGTTTTTTAATGGGGGATTTTGCTTCTTTGCCTGCCACAAGATCTTCGTCAATGACTCAAATTTCGGCAATACTTTCCCTGTTTCTGAAAAGTTCTTCCAAGATGTCATCATCTTTGAATATGTCAGCAGAATTTTACTCTGCATTGCGCGTTAAAAAAGGTTGCCATTTATAAGAGGCTGCAAGTAAATCAAGTATTAGCGAATTAAGGGGGTAACCAAAATATATGGAAATTTAGGAATTAACTGGAGATTTTTAAAAAGTAACAGTTGATTACGAATTAAAGAGATTTTCGAATTAACGGAGTAGAAATTATCGCGATTCCGATTTGTTATTAGAAAATAACACATAATCGCATAAAAAATTATACTTGTGCACCAAAAAGTTTGAACAGGGAAGTCAACTGTCAATTTAATCAAAATGGTTCATTAAATTACCATGGAAATTGCAAATTATTGAAAAAATAGTAAAGCTGCTTTCCATAGCTACCATTTAGATCCTATTACAGGGAAAGTTTGGAATTTTTCAAATCTCAGCAACCTGGAAAAAAATTTCAAATGCATTTCTCGTTCACTTTGCATTCATCCTCTTGGTCATAAAACCACAATTAGCCCAAATACAGGCAATGAAAGAAAATGTTTACAGTATTTCTATTTCCAGTACACAACAGTTGCAAAACAAATTTTCTCAATTTCTCACTAAATAGTTCACCTACTCTACCTCTACTCTTCCTATAGTCCGCTTTCTTCATTCATACACGTTTGCCGTCAGGCTTTCGATGTGGGTTTTACTGTGTGTGCTAATGTGGGGCTTTACTCAAATCGAGTGGACAAAATGTCATTTGCATAAAAGCACCAATACATGAACTACCGAGGTGTAACTACCCACGGCATGTCATACTCCAAGCAAAGCTTGTTTGCCAATCAGCTCATACATATTCACTTGCATACAGACGAAAACCTGCATACTTTCCGTGTAGATTGTTGTTCTATTGACCGATTTTTTCCACTACTGCTTCTATCTCCTGTCGGAATGTTGATTTTTTTGCCTTTATGCTGTTTTCCTATGCAACTATCTCGATGTTCTGTGTTTTGTATGTGTTTGATTTTCACTTACGAATGCACGTTGAAGGGAAGTTGCGTACAAATGCACGTTCAAAAATGCTAAAATATGCCACAACTGCACTTGTATTGCCTGTTCTGCTCTTAGGACGGTATTGCCTTGTGTGCCTTTTGTGCGAGCCAAACATGCAACAATAAGGTGCAATTCACTGACACTAACACCACGGAACGGACTGCAAGCCCATTAGGGTGGCATGTAACTATGTAAATATGCGTATGCATATATGAAAAAGTAGATATGTCGCGATTTACTAACAGCACCTTTCCCCCAGAGCGTACTGCATAAATTGGAAACGGAAGTCCTTTTTTAGGTTGCGAGTTTAACAACCTCGTTGTAGGTGGCGTCGCTGCTGGCTGAACAAAAGCAGCTGTTTACAAGAGTGAAAGCCTTTCGCTTTTACGTAAACACACCCAAGCACATGGATGCCCTGCAGGGAAAATACGCTGTTTCCGTTTGGAAAACGTTTTAAAAAAAATCGCGTCAACGATGAAAGTTAACTTCGCAAGTTATTTGCCGATACTATGGGTAAGAAAAATTTTCGGATTTAAGGAGGCTGACTCATGAAAAATAATCACTTGAAAAACATCATTTAGACTACTAGAATTTGGTACTCGATTTTGGATCTTAAATCAAGGAAAAAGTAGCCACTGCTAGTTTGGTTAGCATTTGTCTGTGAAATGGAACTTTTACCCTCTAATCCAAGTTTTCTCTGCAGGGTATACGCAATGTAAGTGCCCGTATAGACTTTGAGTTTTAATGTGGGTGGTTCATTTTATTTTTACACCAGTAGTTTATTTATTTTATTTTTTTACTGTTTGTGTGTCCTTTTACAATTTATGTGTTTTATGTATGTATGTATAATATTTATAATAAAATCAAGCGCTACATTTCACATTTCGAAGGTGTTTTCTGGACTCCGTTTTTTTCTTTTTTTTTTTTGCTTCTACCTTTTTCCTGATTCCCCCTCGTTGACCTGAATTCACAGCTGGCGCATTCGGTACATTTTAGCACCCTTAGTCAGGTGAGCTTTTAACTAACGCTGTTTCAAGCTGATACGTCTGTAGGCGTTTGCGAGTTTTATTGCTCATTTAATTTACATTAAACGAACATAACTTCCTTCTTGTGCGAAGCGAGCACATATATACATACATACATACTTATATATTATGTCATTGTGTTAGTTTAATATAGGATAATTAGCACTAATTAATTAAGCAAATAAAAAGTGTTGTTTTCCTTCCTCTGTTTCAGCTTTGATTGTGCGTTTCCTCACTAAGCGTTATATTGGCGAATATGATCATCAAACAGGTAAGTGATAAGTCATAAATATTTCATAAACTCCTATCTTTTGATTATCTCACATCTTAAGATTCATAATTTCTTTGAGCGAAGCACGTATCTAGATTTCAACTGGAATGGGCGATATTGCTCGAAATGTTGTAGGTAGGTAGGTGGAATCGCTAAAGTACCACACTGGCGAAAGTGTGATATCAAAAACCTCCTCCCAACCGCTTGATGTTTCCGATGCTGGATATACAAACGTGGGGGTGTTGCCCTTGTTCTAAATAATGAGATTACGGCTAATAATAAAATCAAAAAGGTACTCAACCCGATCATTTATTTCGCTGCTTCCCCAAATGGTGTGTCTCGCACTCGCGTCGCACCCTCGCACAGGATGACCTCTTTATGAACTAAGGGTGAGTCCTAGCAATCGTCCCACTTCCTCTGGAGATGCTGCATTTTCGTGAGCCCATGTAAGCAGAAACCAAATAGTAGTAACGTCCATTTGATGGTTCCACTCGGACCACTGTCACGTCTGGAGAGCTAAAATGAGAAATCAGAAAGGCATTTATAGTATTTCTAACGAGAATACAAGCCCTAGGTTTACCTTTCGACTGCACAAAAATAAGATCGTGGTATCTACTCTGAAGGCCTATGATCTTAGGCTGCCGAATCCAGGGTTCCTGAGCAAGCATATATCAATGTCTTCCTCCTTGAGGATGACACAGAGGTTATCGGTACCTCAGATAGCGTGGCGAACGTTAATCTGAGTTACCCTTAACATTGCTATGTAAAAGTATGCGCACCTGAGCATGCTCCATGGCCTGCTCAGGCTCCGAGGATTGCATGGAGCTCTTATCCTTTTGGCACCGCGTCCATCGCAGACGGTCTTAGTTCCTCGGGCTGATTTGCTACTTCTCCTTTTCCGTCCATGTCGTCCCCCGGAGCACCAGACGCGGGGAAGATCTTAAGTTTGGCCATCCTGAGGCCAAAACGGAGTTTGTACTTCTTTCTTCGCTCGAACTTGATCACATACCAGTTATCCATAGGAACCTCAAAGTTTTGAAGCTTGAGGCAGTGGAGGATCTTCGCACCCTCCAGCTTCGCCTTCGCCAGCCTAATGCGGGCGGATCTCCGAAGTAGTGATGAGCTTTAGCGAGATTCCCTCCCAGGAATTGCTGACCTTAGCAATACATTTCTCCAGAAAAACCATGGAGAACTCATCGACACACTTGATCACTCTACACCCGCGGCAGATATTTTCCGAGTCGAGAAGAGGTACCTGTCCTTGGTTTGCCATGAGGTATTCGACTATCATTTCGAACTGCCGCCCCTCAATGGCACAACAACGGGCCTGCACCTCCCTACCATTATGGGATTTTGCGTCTATGAGCGCTACTTGGAGGAGATCCCTGGTGACTTCGCTATAAGCAACCCTCGCAGCCGCAACCACGGCATTTGTTATTCAGCCCTCAAAGCCTTAAGTCGACATTTTTTTATTTTTCGCACGTCCGCACACATCTTGTGATCGGTTACGCTTAGCCACTGGGTGGTTCCGAGGATTGTTGAGTGACTGGAGGTCGAAACTACGGCCTCGTATCTGGCATTGTCCCTAGCAACGCGTTCATTCGTTCTGCCGGCCGACTCTTTCTTAGCAAATCTTAGCCAGAATGAATTTTGGTTCTCAGGTAGCGCGCTTTGAGCAATGACCCAGTTTTTTTACTCTTCTTCTTGGCATCCCTAATAGAGGTCGCCGAAGAAGAACGTGTTAATGATTCTGAACGATGGCAAAACTACATGAATTGAACTTCGAATTACTCCGACATCCATTAAATTCACCAGACCTGCCTTCTAGCGACTACTAGCTGTTCGCAGGCCTAAAAAAATGCTCGCTGGTAAGAAATTTGCTTGAATGAAGAGGTTATCGCTGAAACTGAGGTGTACTTTGAGGCAAAAGATAAATCGTTTTACAAAAGCGGTATTCAAATATTAGAGAGGCGCTCGAATGATTGCGTTGTTCTTGATCGAAATTAAGTTGATAGATAAAGCTAATTGTAAACAAAATAAAACGTGATTTTTTTGTTAGACCCGGAATCTTCAACCCATGTGTTATATCATGGAGGCTCAGTGGCAAGATTTATTCGTTTTTTTTGTATGAAAACACATATCATTTCTTACAAAAACCACACCAACTTTGAAACTTTGTGTAAATAAAAAAATATTCAACAAATCAAAACTTCAAAGCAGTCAATTCGAATTTTCCGAAAAATCACGAGTTTGCAGTTTTATAACTTGTTGAAATTCAGTAAAAAAATGTGCTAGTTTAAACTTAACTAATTCACTTCGAATATACGAACATATTTACCAATTTTTCCCCCAGACAAAGAGTGGCCAAAAATTCAGATATATAAATATGAAGAATACATAGATTGCTTTACATAAATAGGGAATTTTTTATTGACTATGTCCTTTTACAAAGTTTTTTATTAATAATTTTTTACCATGCAAGTGCTAGTCCAATCTGATTAAAACTATCTCTAGCAAATATCAACAGAGCAATTGAATTTAAATGCTGCAAAGTCCTCAGCAGTCGTTAAAGCTCAAATACTGTAAAAAATCAATTACTATAAAATTATTGAAACAATAAATGTATTCCAGAGAGACTTTCTTTTGTACATTCTGTAAAAAAAACAAAAAACAAATGTAAATGTAAAATATAATGGACCGCATGTGTATGTATGTGCGTGCTTTACTACCCTGACCTCAATTCTAACAAAAAAGCGGTTATGTTTTCATATGCATATGTACTGCTATGTCATTCTGATGCATCAATAAAAATAAAATAAAAACAGCACAATTTTCGTTTACAATGGAATTAACAAACTATGTCCGATGTACGTGCATTCCTAACTATAAAAGGCAAAAAATAATAATATTTCGATATATAAACAATATGTTTGTATGTACTTAAAATTTCAACTGCATACATATTCCTACAATGCCATGTGCAGATAAACATTCTGTCAAAAAAGTATCGGGAAATTCTTCAATAAAACGCAAAATAACTGTTTAGTCATCAACATTTATTTTGTCGCCTTCAAAATAGGCTCCATTCGAAGCAATGCACACATGCCAACGATTAGTCCAGTCATCAACTACCGTTTAAACGCGTTTGAAGAGATCTTCTTCAGCTCCTTCAGCGAATAGTTCTTAATGGCCTTAAGTTTTAGGAAAAGGATAAAGTCACAGGAATCTAAATCCGTTGAATACTTTGGTTTCCGATGATATTTTTCGAGTTTTTGGTCAAAAAATTGTGAACACTTTGCCTTGTGCGCCTTGTGAGACTGTGCGTTATCATGGTGCAAGATCCATGAGTTTTCTTCCCACAAATTGGCCCGTTTCTTACGCACATTCTCTCTCACACATCCCATAACTTCCAAATAATATTTGTTATTTACCGTAGAACTATTTGGAATGAATTCCGAATGCACAACACCAAGCCAATCAAGAAAACGGGTAGCATGACTTTCACTTTTGACCGACTTTGACGTGATTTCGGCTCATGTGGATAGCGCCGTTCAGACGCCTGTTGACTGATTTGGATGCCAAACTCATATACCCACGTATCATCACATGTTATGTTGCGCTAGATAAACGTTGGGTCCGAATTCACTTGCTCAAGCATGGCTTCAGCCACTTTCTTCCGATGAATTTTTTGGAAGAACTTCAACTCTCTCGGAACGAGTCGAGCAGCCACGCGTCTCATGTCTAATTGATGGTAAGAAATGTTGCGAATTGATTCGTGAAACATGCTAATGTCACGAGCTACCTTCCTCAAACTTAAATTATGATTTTCTGGCACCTGGCGCAAATCTTCCACGACTTCTCGGCCCTCTGCAAAAGCCTTATACCACTCGTAAGCCCGTGTTTTTGATAAAGCACCCTCGCCTCAGGCTTTCTGCAACATTTTCTACGATTCGGCATACGAAATCCCGTTTAAAACATAAAATTTAAGGAAAATTCTTTATTCGATATTTTTATCCATAATGAAAATTGCAGAGCACACCTGCAGTTGACTGATATATTTAAATGCCAAAAGCAAGTTAATTGACAGATCCCGCTCAAACTCTACGACGCTATAGAGGACAGTTGTAGCAACATTCCAGCAAAAAAAGATTTAGACATATGTGTAACGGGCGCTTTTTAAATGAACAATTCCCGATATTTTTTGGACAGAATGTACTTGTACATATCTGCATATGGGCCACCCTGTTACCAACCGTACAGATTTGGACAAAAACTGCCCAGTGCATTTTTGATTTGGCTGAAATCTTATTAGGGTTTATTCATACGAGTATATGGAAAATAAGGGAACCAACGAAACTTTTGTACATTTTGTGATATTTGGTTTCGAGACAAAAATTTATAACTCCGCTTTTGCTAGAAACTAAATGTAAAAGAAAAAGTAATTTAAGTTTTTGTTGTTAATACTGATCCCAAGATAGACAAAGTCCTTCACAATTTCGAACAGTTACTTGTCAACACTGGCATATTGTCCGAGACGCGAAGACTACATACGTGTTAGCAGTAGATACTTCGTTCTTCCCTCATTCCCCACAAGATCCACATAGCTCGCCTCTCTCTTTAAACTGGAGTATGCCGAGCATACAGTGCGATAGTTTTCGCTCACCATATAGAGAGTAATAGCGTGATCCCGTTACTTTGTTTTCAGCGAATTTCACAGCTTGAGAAACGTCATGATTGTCTATCTCGTGCCAAAATCATAGAGGTTCATACGTTTCAGAGATGGTTGTAGACACAGTGACAATGAACATACGGGACGCCCCAAATCGTTAATCGCTAAAATTCCATCGAAATTGTTCATAAATTTATTACAAATGAACCGAAATTATCGCTGAAATTCATCGAATCGAAGTTGAATATCTCCGAAACATCGATTTATCGCATTTTAACTGATCATGTGGGCTTACGAAAGGTCTGTGCACGTGTCATTCCGCACAAGTTAACTGAGGACCAAAAATTGCTCAGAATTCAACACTCGAAAGACTTCGTTAAAGAGGCGTGAAAAGACGAGACCTTCCTTTACAACATTGTAACTGGTAATGAAACCTGGTGTTTCCAACATGAACCTGAAACTAAACGTCAAATTGCCGAACCGAAGACCCCAGATGAGCCACCATTCAGGAAATCGCGTTTGGAGAAGTCGAAAATCAAGTCGATGCTCATTTGTTTTTACGATTCCAAGGGAATTGTCCACAAGGAGTTCGTGGCAATGAGGCCAAACCGTCAATTCAATTTGCTATCTTGAACGTTTTGAAGCGTTTGTTGCATCGCATTCGTCGAATTCGCCCTGAATACCGCGAAGGAGGAAGATGGCGCTAATTGCATGATATTTCACCGTCTCACCAATCCACTCTTGTAACTGATTTTTTGACTAGAAATCGCATTTTATGGCTGATATGACTCCCTGTGACTTCAACCTATTCGGGAAATTGCTTTTGAGCCATTGGGAGAAAACGTTTTGTGTCCGTAGAGGCCATCCAAAAGGCTTGTCCCGACATCCTGAGAGATATTTCGGATTCCGATCAATGACCTGAAACACTCTTTCAAAAAGCTTTTAGATCGCGCAAAACAGTTTATCGAGGGCAGAAGGGACTATTTTGAATAAATAAACTCTAAGTTATCAGAACAAAGCTCCTGTCCTTTCTAATTTAGCTCAGTGTTGTTTATTTTGGGTTTCACCTTGTATGTAGATACTAAGAGTATAGAACATAAATAGTTCTCCCAATTGCTTAAGAAATGTAGGTGGGCATCAATTATGGGCAGGGAATTATTAATTAAATGTTATACGGTTTTTTTTTGTGTTTTTCTTTAATTTATTTAAATTCCTTTCAACTTAATTTTAATTTGATTTACTTTAATTTTATTTTTTATATTATATAATCCGTATGTCAATTGTGTTAATTAGAATACAAATTCAAATGTATTTAGTTAAAAATAATGTTTCCCTTAAAATTTAGTGATAGTGAAAAGAAATTAACTATTACTAATGGTTTGACTTAACTTGGTTGCCGAACTTTGTTGAGCTCAGCCAAAATCGGTTGGCAATTACTGCGCCAATAAAGAAGAGAGAGAAGAAGTGGGATTCGAGCTGCCAGCAGCTTAGATACAAAACACTCACAAACGCCGGCCGCAGAGCTTTCCAAATTATTCATGTAAAAATTTTCCGAAGACTCTTCGGGGTTGGTTTGAAATATCGTCGATATAATATTATTAAGTCTAGTCGGAGGTTTATTACTAATCAGGTAGTCGTATGGTGCATAGAATTCAATGGGAATAAGTCCACAATATCCTTGCCTTGTGCAACCAACCTACAATTCTCGTATTTCATATTAATCCGATCTTTCTCGGCAAAGTCTTTCATAGTTTGCGTGTTTTCATTCCCTTTTGAGCTCCAATTTAAAGTGGAGAAAATTTAATATAAATTCACGTTGGAACTGGCACACTTATGTATTTATGTACCTACATACATCCATATATGCATATAAATAAATGTTCATTCTTGCAGCAACGTATAAATTTGTAAAAACATTTGTGTGTTTGTTTGTATTGCAGAAAATCGATATAAACACGAAGCGATGGTGGATGGAGAGCCGGTACTGTTCGAATTACTAGACACATGCCCCAAGGTAAGTGAATTATCCTAATAGTGCGTACACTCACACGCTGGCTGACTGTCGCCGGAGCAAGGACGAAAAAGATGGCAAGGACACTGTGTGCATATGTATATGGTATGCACGCATGCTTGCATATAAAAGCCATACGTACCCTGCAGAAACATTTTCATACGACTTCAGATACTGGTAATTAATAGAAGAAATCGTTATTGACTAGAAAAATACGTGTGATAAAATTATCAAATTATTAATTTTTCTTTTAGATAAGAAAGTTTAGGTTTTGATAGAGAAGTGGTTGAAATTGAAATTTTGAAAAGGTCGAGCCAAGGAGCACCAAGAGTGGCTTCTAAAACACTCAGGCTAAAAAGCCCATTGTATTTAGAGCTCTGAAAGTAACGACGGTAGATAATCAAGGAAGAAAGGAGAAAAGTATCAGGGAAAGAGATAGGAAAAGCGTGGAGACAGAGACAAAGGTAGTTAGTTAGTCCTCTGAGAACTTTCACGATTATTTGGCAAATCTGTAAATATCCTCCAGGTTTCAGAGAACGTATATCAATCATTCTCACGACATCGGAACCCAAAATGTGTAGCCTTGCTCTAGCAAGGCCAGTGCACTCACAGAGAGAAGTTCTCAGTGCTATCCGCCTCCTCCAAGCAAGACAGGCACATGCTAACCCCATGAGTTGATGTCCAATGATAATACCGACCATGCTAATCCGATACGTCTGTGTCCTGTCCAAGTTTTACCGTACGATAAGTTTGACAGTTTTCTGTTCCGACTTGTCACAAAGCACATTGCAGCTGCTGCAGCGTTCATAATCACTGATCCAATTCATGAATTACTGATGAATACAAGAATATTTATTTGAATACCATACGTCCAGGATGCTTTCCATTTCAATTCAACCATGCTATTCGGGACATGTTCGTCGATTTCGATGTAACTCAAATATGTTGCACTCTGGTCAAAATAATGAGACACGTATTTTTTGGTTCGCCTGGAAAAATTATTTTTCAAGATTTATCGGCAATTTGGTTTTTTCGGCTCAGAATCGATTTTTTTAATTATATAAAAACCGATTTTAATGATTCTAGGTTCACAATGATCGACTTGCACGAGCGACTTCATGTACAAACAATAGCAAAAAAGTAGTTGAAAATTTTTTATTTTCCAAGAAACAAAAAGTGCGGAAACAGGTTTTTTACTCAAAACTTCATAACTCAAAAACAACTGATTTTAGCAACTGGGCATTCAGCTCAATTGAAGTTTTAGGTGTCCTCTTGATTTGGAAAAAGTTAAAAAAGAATACTTTTTTTGTAATATTGAATTTCGAAAAAATTTCGCATAATATGTAAAAATTTCGGGTAATATGTAAGTCCCAAGTCTAGGTTATATTAGGTTGGGTTATGGTGGTAGTCGGTCTGTACGGCGAACTCACCTAGTCCTCACAAGGCCATTGTGATACCTGTACGATGCAGGAAGCTCATTTTTTTCCTTCGTGAAACAATATTGTGGCTTTTACGAAGTTCAAGATTGGTTCAATTATCACGCCAGACAGTTCCGTAAGAGAATTCAAAAAATATTTACCTAGGCAAGCTGCTCTGATTTTAGCTAAGGCTAGACAACTGCAAAGGCAGTGCTCAACTGTTTCTTCCTCATCCCTACAACTTCTACAATATTCGTGGTAGAAAGCTCCTAATCTTAAGGAATGCCTGCCAAATAGCCAATGTCCACGACCTTTTTCTTATTTATTTGCGGCCAGAGGAGCCTATCTATTACGCACGTGTGTTCAGCTCTCCCTGACCTATTGGACTCTTGAATAATGTTGTTTTTAATTATTAGTTTGTTGTTTCGGCTTTACAATATCCTCCTCTTCATTATCTCTGTACCCGGAACCCAAATGAGGCTGACCCTGAATACGACAATAATATCATTTAGGGCTGCCCGGCATTCCTGTGCAACCTTTGATTTTAGTATAGCCGCATGCATTGATTTAATGGTCGCCTGCCTATCCGAGTATATATTTATTGTAGTTTTTGTTTCGGTAAGCGTATTTAGATACGTAGCCACTTCGATTATAGCTAGAATTTCTACCTGACAGACGCTGCATTAGTCTGGTAGTCGAACGGATAGTTCAAGTCCTAATTCCTTCGAAGATACTCCATAGTCAACCTTATCGTCTAGTTTGGAAACATATGTATAGAAGTTTAATTCCCCTCTTATTAATGACTCTTGAAGAATTTGTCGAAGGTAAGTCCAGGAATAGAGTAGTCCATTTCTTGTTTGTGACTATTCAGACTATGCAAAATAGAGGCAAGCCAAGACGCCGGTCTTTCCACAGTCGCCATACTTTTAAGTCCAAGTGAATACCTTAGTTTTATTTCATATTTTCTATTAGTTTTTTTTAATATTTTTTATTTTTATTTTTTTACTCTTAGTGTAGGTTTGAACCAATGAAACATTTAAAATTTATAGTAACCAGTTGCTATGCCTAAAAGAAGCTTTTTTTAATTTTAGGGAAAACCCAATTCTGCTTGCACTTTTAATATGAAATAGAATATTTTAATACGTTGTGAATGAAATGGATATTTATTTTATTTCAACTGGTCGAAAACTGGATTTAGAAGCATAATGGACTAAATTTTTTTGGCAAATATGAACTGGTATTTTAACTAAATTTTCACGGAACATG
The DNA here is from genome assembly GCA_037575425.1 of Anastrepha fraterculus. Lineage (NCBI taxonomy): Eukaryota > Metazoa > Arthropoda > Insecta > Diptera > Tephritidae > Anastrepha > Anastrepha fraterculus. The sequence continues at coordinate 2,684 of JAYXIM010023358.1, read as the reverse complement.
ACCGAACAATGGACATTTCGTGGGACACCGTCGTGTTAAAAATATCATTTGCTAATAGGAAAAAAGTTAGAACACGAACTGGTTGAGCTGAAAAGCGAACTGGTAGTATTTTAGTTCACGACTAGTATTCTTTCCTGCAGGGTACTTATGTATACTTATATACACACAATGATGTGATAGGTGAAATCACTCCTGTTGCATGTTAATTCAACCGTAAAGCATATATATAATTTGTATGTAAGTACACGCAAATACATACCTTTTTATATATATAATAAAAGTTTTTTTTTGTGTATAATGCGAAATGTTGCCACGAGTATGTCAGTAGTTCGCTGGGGATATAATAACTCAATTTTCCACTTGCTGGCAAGAAAGAGGAGCGCCAATCAGTCAGTTTAGCTGTGTTAATGCGACTATCTCCATATACCTACATAAAAATCCATCCTTTCCATATCTTACTTGCATGAGTATATAATACCGTTTTCTGTTCTCTTTTATTCTATTTTCATACGCGCATTGGCTGATGTCACCTTTCGCTGGTACTCTAACGATAATAATGACAAAACCAAAAATAAAAACTACGCTGATGTAATGTGTCATTGGCGGTGCGTTAATGCGTTTCTCATCTGCAACATCACAATCTACACCACCAACGCCATCACCACAGGCCGATGACGAATTTCCCAATGCCGCCGAATTATTGCAATGGGCTGATGGCCTTCTACTAGTCTACTCCATAACCGATCGTAGCTCATTCAATTACATTCGACGCGCAAAATCAGACCTGCAATCGGACACACCCGTTCAATTGGTGGCTAATAAAGTGGATATGGTGCATTTGCGTCAGGTTAGCCGTGACGAAGGTGAAATTCTAGCCAAAGACTTTGAATGTAAGTTCAGTGAAGTGTCGGCGGCGGATCATGTCGATCAGGTGGCGGAAGTTTTCCATGACCTGTGCAAGGAAGTGTTGGCGTCGAAGCGAAAATCGAAACAGAGCCTCTTGGAACGTATGCTAGGCGGTGCACGACCCTACAGTCGAGGGAAAAGTGATAGCAATTTGCCGAAGGACTGATACTTGTTGCTAACACTATTTAGTGGAAACTGGAAAGTAGGCAGAAAGCTGTTCGTATATATAAAACTGTTGCAGCAATGAATTTATAATGTCGCGGCTTTGAGTAAAGTGGCACAATTATTTTGTTGATACTTATAATTTTAGGGAAAATTGATAAATATCCTACGGAGGGTTTTTTCAAATGAATTATTTAGTTTGACATAGTTTTATGTATTTTTTATTTTTTTGTATTTTCTATTGTATGAATTTCCGATTTGAAAAGCTAAGCTAATGTAATAAAAAGTAAATGTATTATTTGAATTAAAATATTATTAGTTATTTTGGCTAACCAGAGAACGTAACTGAGACTGTTACCTTAATGATAAGTTGATGTTGCCTTTGACCAGTGGTAACTTACCCGAGTAATGGTTAGGTGATATCGCACGAGGATGATAGATTCACAAGGTTTTCCCTTTAACTAGGGTGAAAAAGAAAATTAGGAGGGGATCATCAACTGCCACGTCGCTTGAAGATTCGGCAGCCGACTTCTGCACGATAATTTCACATGTGTTCACATGTGAGTGGTTGTTCAGACGACACAATCTAATTTTTTTTGTAAACACATCCTAACTGACGTCAGTCCAGCCGCTAATTCTATCAAATGTGCTCAGAGTCGAATGTGTGCCCAATCTGTTAAAGAGCCTCTAAAAATCTTTTCACCACGGACATCGCATAAGTTCGATTATTAAAATATAAATAAAGTTCATAAAAACCTATTGAGGATGCACAAAATCTCCACATCAGCCAAGTTTTATTTACAATTAATATATGTACATATGTAACTTACTATAAGGCGCCCTCGATTCAATACTTCTCTGCTCGCTACCTCTGGGCTCTGCTTGCTTGAAGAAAAATTTACATGTGAAAGCAATAACAAAGTTATCGCGCGAGAGTAAAACTGTTATAACTCATTATTTTCAATGCTGTCAACACTCTTTCAAGAGAGTTTCAATAAACCGCATTCATAATGCATAATCTGCAGGAAATTTTGTATGCACATAACTTCCACGCTGACGATCTACTTGAGGCAGTTTTTTCACCAGACGAAGTTAGATCTATGCTAAACAAAGCTCTAGGGATTGATGGAATTCCTTACGAGTTCTTAAAAAATGTCCCCTATACTTTCATTACGGCTATGGCAAGTGCTTACACAAATCTTTACGAAATATACAAAGTAGACGAGGCTAGACTAGAACCAGCGTTCTTTTTCCAATCTTCAAAAATAGGGATACTGGCATAGTAGGAAACTACAGAGGAATTTCATTTATGAACTGCATTGCTAAAGCTATGATGGGCATGATTAATGAAAGAATAACCTCTTGGACCGAAGGGAACAGTATTGTAAACGAGTATCAAGCCGGCTTCAGGGGGATAAGTTGTTGCCTTTCGTTAAATATGCCTCTAGATACAGAGATTACTTAATAAAAGAATTTAACTGGATTTAAAAGCCGTAAACCGAATAATTTTTTTGCACGAAAAATAAATCGCCAGACGGATCATACCATTGCCGTTAAATTATTGTAAATATTTTTTTTCTTAATATTACAATAAGTAGATTTCAAATTTTGTATAT
>JAYXIM010023351.1:0-12380 GCA_037575425.1 Anastrepha fraterculus | reverse complement strand
CAGCTCTAATGTACCAAATTTGGCCGAGCTCTTCCTACTATTTGTGATACACGTCTTGATGTTTTTCTATAAACGGAGGGGCCTTCAACGGCCGATATACTTTGCATGGATACCTGCCGACATTGGCCTTAACAACCGAATCTAAAACCAACGCTGAAAGTATTTAATGGAATGGATACATTAGCCACCTTGGCTCGAGTTCAGGGGTGAGTTTCGCAACCGGTTGTAACTCAACTGAAAAGTGAGCCATAAAGGCTCTACCTGCATTTGGGTATTAGTTAAACCACAACCATCACCATACTACCTGAGGGGCCGTATTAACGAACAGGTCGGAGTGAACTCTGAGGGCTCCTCTTCACCGTCATACCAGATTCAAATCTCCGGTCAGACTGCGGCTACGAAGCGAACTAGCGAACTATTACTAGTTGAGCTTCCACACAGCTCTGAATTGGTTGGTAGGGTAAAAATTACCCACACATTCATTTTGCAGAAGACACACAACCCATTCATACAAACTGCTAAGTTGTCAGTTGAACAAAAGGTTCCGATTTTGAGTGTATCGATCATTCGCAGAGGGCATGCAAACGGTCTTCGCTGGGCGCCTCACAAATGCATTCCTCATTTGCGTGCAGTTGCTCGTATGCAAAAACCCATAAGGATGAATATACGCTGTAAATAGGAACCCCAGGCTCAGCGGAAATTCTAATTTCCGATTTGAAAAATGAAACGTTCCGAATGTACTCGTATGCCACTGAGCCTGTTTTTCCAACAGTCTTACCACCCACTCAACACACACATCTTGAAGCCTCCTACACTTCAAATATAAAATTACATCCCACATAATCGTCGAATATCCATCATGAATCGGCAGCAGCGGCATGCTAAGCCTCATTCTCAACTTGAGGCCAACAGCATGCTGTATGACTACCAGGACAATAAGGAGCAACACGAGCGATATGTCAACAAGTGTCGACACGACATCAAACGTTGGCGGCCGACAGGCACTGCAGCCATACAGCGGCCCCATAATTCGGAACGGTAAAATAGGTTAGATACCAATTACATCTGATGACATGTCGTACCTGATGCTTAACCACATTAAAACGGACATTCGGTGGATGACCAGGCGACAACCTGCCTTTAAGCAACATTGTCACCATTTTGCCTATCAATATGTTAGCCCCCGCATTTAAACGTCTAATATGACCAACTTCAATGAGTTTCTTCCCGCCTACCCGCTCAATATCAACACATGGTCATCCGCATACTGCCAATATTTAGAGAAAGGCTCTAACTGGTGGAGTCTATCTTCATGTTCTAAAGAAATGGACCACTAAATGGATCCCTTTGGACAGAATATCCACAATAACATTTACATCAACTATGGAGACTTTTAAAACGATAAGTTCGATCCCTATCGTTAATCCCCCAAACACTTCACTCAGCCGACTCGTCAACCTCCAAGGAGGGGCCTACAGTTTTATGCTTTTTCCAAACGGCAGATGGTTTTTATTGAGACATTTTTAATGACAGAAATAAACTTGGCATTGCCTGTCAAGGTGCAGTCGTTATTATCCAGAGTAGTCACGTACCAATCCACTCGGCTATGGCCACATCTTACGATTAACATGGGTGGATTTCAGCCTGTCATAACAAACATAATTTTTTCCACAACCATTTCCCTAAAATCATAGGCCCGGTTGGGTTTACTTATGTTTTCTTAAGTTGTGTGCGTCTTTCCTACCAAGAGTTGTGTGACAATAATTAATACAATAACAGAGTTGGCGCAAAAGTAACCTTGTGATGTTTTTTGGCTGTAATTTAAAAAAAAAGAAAAACTTTGATTCTTCTTGGGGATTATTTTTATTTGGTCTTTTAATTTTTGTTACATCCAGTCGAGAATATGATGTCATGTAAATGGCCGCCGCTATAGTTGATTGCCATTTGAGCCCTTTTTATGGCATTTTCCATCACTTTGGCCAAAACTTCCGGCGATAGGTCCTCACATTCTTGACGGATATTGTCTTTAAGAGCTGCAAGAGTCTGAGGCTTGTTGACATAAACCCGCGACTTCAAAAACTCAGCATATCGGTTGTGGCACGTGCAGTGTGTGCCGTTGCATCGTCCTGTTGGAACCATATGTTTTCCAATCCCAATTCATCAAGTTGCGGCAAAAAGAACTCGTTGATCATTGCTCTGTAGCGCTCACCATTCACAGTAACCGTTTGGCCTGCGACGTCTTTGAAGAAAAAAGGTCCAATGACTCCTCCAGCGAAAACAGCACACCATACAGTGACTTTGAGCGGGTGTAATGGCTCTTCGTGGGTTACACACGGATTTTCAGTGCCCCAGAAGATGGAAATGGGTCTCATCACTCATGATTATTTTTGATGAAAAATCATCTTCCTCTTGGTGGTGATTAAGGATGGCTTGAGCGTGTGTTAGATGCGATTGGCGGTCAGCAGCTAACAGCTGATGCACCGTCTGGACATTGTACGGAAACATCTTCAAATCTTGTACCAAAATTCGCTGTAAAGACCGTCGACTGATACCCATTTGCGTGGCACGTCGTCTGGTCAATGTCGACGGCGCTTCTATGACATCCTTCCATGATATTCTCTGCAGAACGGCTACTCGGGGGTCTGCTACGCCTGGCAGCATCTCGTGTTGTGCCAGTCTCTTCGAGGCGGGCGGCTAAACGTCGCAGTGTTTCACCAGTAGGCGTTGGACGGTGAGGAAATCTGCGACGAAATTCACGTTGTGCCAAAGTCACCGACCGATTATTGGTCAAATAAATAGTCAGCGTCACATTCAATATTTTCAATGATATTTCTTTTAATAGAATGCCTAAAGTTTCCATTTAATTGTGGATCTCTTGTACTGGAATTACAGTAACTCATATTTGTAAAACCCTTTCACCCCTACTTCAGCAAAAGCATGACTATTATTATGTTCGAGTACTAATTAATCTCTGAACTGTCAGCATAATATCGGTCTTTAACAACATTTCTAAACAAAGTCTTTCAGTGTCAAATATTAGCACTTTAGTGACCATCTCACATCCCCCCAAAATGGCTGATGACACAATCCTATCGAATTTAGGGCGCAAAAGATAAATTGATGGGTGATTTGGGGGATGTGTATGTAACATCATCTTGCGGAAAATATGAAAATGGGTACAACATGACCTCAACATGACCTCTGTATCGCGCTTTATCGGACAGAACTTTTCTTAAACTAGTGAATTTTATGACATGCTGCGATTTGGTGTCATCAGATTCATGCAAATATACGAAGATATCAACTAACATAAGATGCAAGTTCTCGAATTCTCTAATAAAAATTAACATATTCAAGTAACGGTTTCTGCATTATATCAAACTTATTTACTCTATAAATGCGTACTAATTCGGAGATGTATTGAATTTAACTTTTCAATGCTTCGAAATATTTTTCAAGCGTAGAAACACAGGCCAATTCAATACCAAATACTGATTCTCAGCTTATTTTTTACTAGTTTTCTTTGATCACCCCTTGCAAAAGTGAGCTCCAATGCATTATTAGTATGACGCAAAGTAAAACACGACCAAAGTAAATCTGTAATTATAAATAAAAAACATAATTTTTCAAAATAGTCACAGATGTAATACGTTTTAACTAATTACTTATGCAATAGCAGCGCTAGTAAGCTTTCTATTGCATAAAATTAATTCCAATTGCACACATACATAAGTATATGTACGTCGTAGTAAGCGAAACAAAATAAACATTCATGTAAATAAAACCTGCCACATTCTGAAAATTAATATTCTTCATAGGCAAATTATCAATATAAGGGTGGTTAAGTTTCAAGGGCCGGTGCTGATTTTGAATGAAATACAATTTTTTTCAGAAATAATTGTCATTTCTCTTCATTATGATAATATTGGTATGGCTCAATTACGTATAAAAAAAATATCGGCCAAATGGCCGCCGCGGCCTTGCCGGCACACCTCCATCCGATGGTCCAAATTTTCGATGACGCTGAGGCATAATAGAGGTTCTATGCCGTTAATGTGCCGAATTATCTCATCCTTTAGCTCTTGAATTGTTGCTGGCTTATTGACGTACACCTTTTCTTTCAAATAACCCCAAAGGAAGAAGTCCAACGGTGTCAAATCACATGATCTTGACGGCCAATTGGCATCGTCGCGACGTGAGATTATTCGGCTATCAAATTTTTCGCGCAAAAGAGCCATTGTTTCGTTAGCAGTGTGACAAGTGGCATCGTCCTGTTGAAACCACATATCGTTCACATCCATATCTTCCAATTCCTATCTATGTATATATAATTGACGCGATACCCTTTTTGGGTGTTTGGCAGAGCTCTTCCTCCTATCTGTGGTGTGCGCTTGATGTTTTTCTCCAAATGGAAGGACCTACAGTTTCAAGACGACTCCGAACGGCAGATATTTTTAAAGAGCAGCTTTTTCATGGCAGAAATACACTCGGAGGTTTGACATTGCCTGCCGAGGGGCGACCGCTATTAGAAAAAAACTTTTTCTTCATTTTGTGTTTCACGGAGATTCGAACCTACGTATTCCGAATTCCGTTTGCTAGTCACGCACCAACGCTTTTTCTACGGCGACCGCCGAAGTCTACATACGTCCCCTAATTTCGCTGGTTTGAATGTTCAAAAAGTTTATTGAAAAATTAGTTGATACAGTTTTCTTTCAAGGCTTTTGCTAATAACAATAAACTAAAAAAAATCATTCTTTAGCATGAAATAAAGTTATGGAGAAGATGCAGGTTAAGTTAGGTTAGGTTGGCCTAGCAGGCTGAAAGCCATCACGTAGGCCTCTTGGTCTTTAGTGTTGCCAGATGGAGCTAGACCTTTACGTGTCTTTGTAGTAGGCTTCTTGTAATATGTCTGCGTCTTTTGCGAATCTAAGTAAACTCTGAAGCTCTAAACGCGAAAGGCATTCTAACTTCTCATATTGTAGAGCTCCTTAGCATATTAATCTGGTTCTAGCTAACGCAGGGCAAGAACATAGAAGGTGTTCAAGAGTTTCCCTCTCTCCTAGTTCATTGCAAAATCTGCAGCTATCGTTGTTTGCAGTTCCCATCTTGTATGCGTGCGCCGCTAGCAAATTGTGGTCTGTCAGTATACCTACGATAGTTCTGCTCTCTTTTTGGACAAAGCTAGTACGAATCGGACATATTGATCTGCATTCTGTGTACACATGATTTTCGTGGTTTTGCAAGTGGCTAGATTATTCCACCTCCTGTCTATCCGCAGTTAGGTCATTGCATACTGTATGTAAAGGTTTCAGTATGTCCTTTTCTTGTTCAAATGGTATATAACCAGCGCTCTTGGCACTCTCATCTACAATTTCGCTTCCTACAATGCCCTTATATTCGGGTTGCCAATAGATGTGCAACCGTCAGTCTGAGGCTAGACTCTCTATGGCTTCCCTGCTTTTTAGATGAAATTTCAATGAGTTTATTGCTTTTATCGTCGCTTGACTCTCAACGTATAATATATATTTATTTTGACGTTGCTTGATGTCTTTGCGAATGCTATTTTGACAGCCTTACCTACAGCAAAGACTTCTGCTTGAAAGATACTGCAGTGGTCGGGGAGCTTAAATGGATGCCTAATGCCTAGGTCTGCGCCATAGATCCCTGCCCCTACTCCGTCTAACTTTTTCGAGCCCTCAGTAAATATATTAATATAATATATTTCCATTCCTCTTCTTTTATTGTTGTTCCGAATTTCTTCACCCAATTGCATTTTGGAGTCATATAGTCCGTTTGGACCCTATAACTAATGCCTATTGAGCTATGTCCGAATATTTTTCAAGTAAATTCGCCTGTCGTGCTGAGTCTTATGGCAGATTTAGCTGCTAGACATTCCGCCTCAATATCAATCGGTATTTCTGAATGCACCAAGGCGTTGAATGCTTTCCATTGGTTTTTATATGTCGGCGCAGTCTTAGCGCAGTTCACCACACCAGAGCACCTTATGGTAATAGTCACTTTACTATAGCTGAGAAGCACAAATACACTATAGCAGGAGATAGACCCCAAGTAACTCCCAGCATCTTTTTACATGCGTAAAGTGCGTTACCGGCCTGTTTCTATGTTGTATTTCCCTGATAGTTTGCTATCCAAAATTACTCCAAGGTACTTTGCGTGGTCTTTAAGAGTCAGTTCTATGCTGTTTAGCTTCGGGGGTCGCCAATAGGGGATCTTGTAAAAAAGTAAAAAGTATCATATCTGTTTTATCACCATTTATCCCCAGGCCTACCTAAGTTGCCACTCGTGCACTACTGCGAGGGTATTATTAGGGAGATGATGCAAAAACCGATCATTTATTTTAGTGTGAAAACTCTACTTAATCGCAGATATTGTCGCTTTTTAGTATTTTTGTTAGTCCCTGTCAGCATCAACTACTGTTTGAAGCCGAGCTTTTCCATTCAATAAAATTTATATATAGGTTTTGCTGTTGTTTGGTGCATAGAAAATCAGTCAATTCTTGACAATGTGTGCTATGTGTTTTGGATCGATATTTTGTTGAAAGATCCTACCTGCACCAGGCAAATTATACACCGAATGTTTCAAAATATTTTCAAGTAAAATTTTGTATTTATAACGACCCATGTTACTCTCAATAAATGGTTTTCTTTGAACTCTAGTATTTTTTCCTCCAAAAATTTCCAAGCATAATAAACTGTGACTCATCTGTATACAAAATGGTTTGTCAAAAATTCATCCATCATTCGAGGTCAATAAAGCACCATTCATATCTCACCACTACTCTGCTGGTTGGTTAGGCGGCCAACTATGTAGTACAAATATCTTATATTGTTTGCTCCTGCTGCCGCTTTGGCATCGCTAGCAAGACCTTCAATGAACCTTCTCTTATCGTTTCTGACCGATTTCTTTACTTACTTTGCCGCCTCTTTGTAGGCTGACCGAAGGGAGCCATCGCTGATAAGTTGCCTTTAGAGTTCATTTCTGCGCTGTCTGTTACCCAAAATAATATCAGAGATCCATGGTTTGATATTGGTGGTTTCTACTGTGCAGATTCTGTCTTGAGCGATTTGCCTGACCGTAACATTCGTAGCTTCTAGCGAAATACGCTTATAATTTCTTTCCTGGTCCCAAACTGGCGGTGCCGCTGAACGTTGAATCGCTTGAATGTCAACACAGTGTGTTGGTTTTCTTCCTGCATTTCAGCTCGATATTGACACCGCCGGTAATCAGCTTGTGGTCATTGTCTATGTCGGCTCCCCGTCTATTCCTTACATCAAGTAGCGGGCGTCTCCAGTCTTAGCTCACTCAAATATGGATTATTTGGTTATGAGTCGTCCCACTGGGTGAAGGTTAGGTGTATTTATGAAGTTCCTTGTGGGGGGAAGATTGAGCCGCCAATGACAAACTGAAACGTCTGGCATACAATAGAAATAACAAACACTAAAAACTGGCATGAAACTGAACAATTTCATTATTCAAAAATCGCAAGTCAGATAGAGTTCTATCTTAACATGTAATATCTCAAAAACATTCAAAACGACAGGAGCAGGACGTTTAAAACACAGGAGACCCCGCGTCTTTCAATTTTCAACTTCATAGTGGGGGTTACTAGATGCTGAGGGATCGAAACTCATGCGGAGAATTTTGAACTTCCTTACAACTCCCATTCCAGAAGCTTTGGGGACCCGGCAGAGAAGTAGACTGTTAACTTTTTTATTGCAAATGTCCGGGTCCAGCGGCTAGACACTTTCTCTCCTCCACTACATCAAGTAGTGGCTTACATTATGGTATCAAAACGGCACTTGAGTGTGCCCGTGGTACTCTTGTCATCTAACCTACCTACCTAGGTGAAATTTTCATGTCTAAAAGAACACCGACTGCAATATGGTATCAGGGATCAACTGTTGAAGAGTCAGCAAATCATTGGTCTTATTTATAAAAGACAAAAATTTAAATGAGGAAATAGATTATGAGTCCCACCCAGATCCAGCTTTGAGCGTCCATTTTGACACTCTTCCGCCTCTAATCATATCGATCCTCAACGTTGCCCCTCGGATCGAACCAGTAAGAAGAGGCACATTTTGATCAGTGAGGAGGTCTCAGGATTCTGCCTCCAATCCCCGTCGCTTTTGGGTTTGTTTTCTAGTATTTTATATCTACGCATAAAAAAGTTCCCATCCACGGAGCCGCCATCTAAGGCTCAAAAATTGTAGTTGTGTATTAATAGTCTCAGGATTATACTTTAATATGAGCCAAGATAGGAAGGTCATGCGAGAGTAGGTTGCCGCATGGCCTTATAATACATGCATTCAAGGCCAGTCCAGCGCAAAGACACGAGTCATTTCAACCGCACCTACATCATCCACCCAATAACGTAGGGTTTTGAACGCACTCCGTGGCCTGCCAGATCTTTAAGGCGACGAAGGCACTGACGGCATTATCCCACCAGCCATTTCAGCTGTCCCAGCGTGCTCAGATGGCAGAATATTGCAACCAACAGCTCAGACACAAATAATCATATTTCCGACAAACAAAAAGAGTACTCCAAAAGAAGCCCGGGGTCGTCACGGTTCAGGGATAAAGGTCGCAGAATATATGGCGTTTACTCAGGGAGGCGATCGCGTGGAGTCAACCTGCCCTATACCCCGATAAAGAAGAAATAGATCATGAAAAAATAACAAAGCAATTCCAATTCAAAATTCATTGTTTTTTTTCTCACTTGCTTTCTTACTTTTCAAGCAACCTCTAACATAGACTCACCTTAGAATTCATTATTGTAATACAATAGCGCATTAATATTATTAGTTATGAGTTAGACTTTCGCTAATATTTATTGGAAATGTAAATTTTTTGCATGCATAATTTTGTTTTTGCAATATTAGCTAACAAGCAACTGTAACTACAAAAACTTATGCACGCCTTATTACAATTACTTCATCTCGCTTTGCTGCACGTACTGCTGTGGAAGCAAATATTAACAGTAAAGTTTTTAATTTATTTAAATTTCTTTTGTCATTATTTAGATGCCAGACCCATTCATTCATTATTCGCCAGATGTCGGCTCCTTTTGACTTGATTTACACTTCACTTTAGCTTCATTGCGATTCCAACATAAATAAATATTTGCCTTTATCGACTCTAAGCACATACACACACACAATCACAAATGCATTATATGCCATGCGCGCCTTAAGAGGTATTTTTATTGATGATAATTTTTAGTAAAGTAAATACTTTTTCTCATAATATTTGCGAATAATTTCGCTCAAATCATTTGCTTTCTTTTTTACTGTCTTTTTCCGTTTCCACGCTAAGAATTGTTACATTTCTTCAGCGCTTTATATATTGATTGCGCAAATAGAAACACATCTAATTCTTAATATCGCCGTAATGGGCAGCTGCTTTGTAAATTGCTTTCATTTACAAGTATCGGAGTCACTTTTCGAGAAGTTTACTTCAAATTTTTAAATACACGTGCCGTTCTACTTATCTGAATTGTCAATAGCAAGAGTGTTTATTTATTTAATAGCTTTACCTATGTTCTTTCCTCAACCAAAGCATAAACAAAAGACTTAAGGCACAAACCTGGATGAGAGAAGGGCGGGATGTGAGAATTAGAAAGCGAAAAAGTACTAAAAATAATAATAGCACATCAGTTAGGAATTATATGCAAGTTGAACTAAGTACTCACGAAAAAATGGAAAATGTTTTCGAAAGCAAACTATTTTAGTTGCACAAAAATATTTCATATCAATGGAAATAAGTGTTTTTGCTGGAATAACTCGACTTGCCTTCAGTTTGTGTGCTTCTTAAACGATGAAAAATGGATTTTGGATTACTCAATTCAAACTAAAAATTTGTTGTTGCTTTTTGTTCTAGTTTTTAGAGGACTTCCAACCTTCTACAACGATTTTACCACTTTTGGATTGTTGAACCCACACACAACACGCCTTCTAAATAATGCACAATCACTAAAGGCACCTCAACGACAGATTTTTCCTGCTTTACAAAGCAATCCGATTTATGCTATGTTATGTGAAGATGCACCTTGTATGCGTTATTTCGCTTAACCCTCATTACCCCACGCTGAAAAATTCGGTTCTACAGAATATTTCGATGCTTTAAGACTTATAACCTGTTGTGTTATATTTGTTTAATATTCCTTTAACATTTCTTACGATTTTTATTACTGAATTAACAAATAGATTTTTAAAAAGTAGTCATGAATGTGAAAATTTAGCAAAAATGGCTTTTTTTATAGAAAAAATTCATTACTCCCCATTTTTCAATATTAAGGGCTAAAATTTTTGAATTGTATGCACAACATATGCCACAAACCTAAAGAAATATTAGTATCCGCCAATCCTTCCAAAAGTATATTTACTTTAGAAAATTACTGAAGGGAGAATTGAAAAAAATTACATACCATAAAATGTACTTTTTTTGTGTGTTATTAGCTTTTAACTACATTTTTACGGACAGAAAAGTTTAAAAAATTTTATTTTTATGATATCTTAAATAAAAAAACATTTACTCAGAATCCCATTTTATTCACCAATACACACAGTGCACAAAGGCAACCGATGAATGCCGCAAGCCGGGCTTTTGCAAGCCGAGCATCCAACACGTGTTTTGTTGTCCTTCTTTCGATCACACACCACGCATCTCCGCGCTGAATCGAAGGTAACTTTTTCCACGTCACCTATTTCTGGGTTGATGTCAATTTTAAGATGCTCTTCATGATCATCTGCAGCTCTTTCCGAAGAAATTGTCCTTCCAATCGCTGGCGTAGCATCGGGAAGGTGAGATGAGCAATCAGCATTTTCAAACCTATAATCGCAGAAGTGGATTCCCGTGTGCCACTGACCTTGAGTTTCCACAAAATGCGAGAATTGACCGCTGCTTGATCGAGCATCCCAAAGAAAATCCGCATCGGCCACCAGTACGTTTTTCGAGCGACTGAGTAGGCGTGGCACAATTGATCGAAGGTATCCGCCCCTCCTTTCGTATCATTGTAGTGGAGAATAATATTTGGCTTTCCATCCGTTATCTGTTCGGTATGGAGATAAGTCGAAGTCAGCAAGACGATTTTGTTCTTTTTTGGTGTATGGGAAAGTAAAGTTACGGCTTTGGTGTGACAAAACTTTGTTTCAGGAGGATTTTTAGACGCTATCTTCATCTCCATGGGAATTTCTCTCTTATCTGATTGTTCCAGTCACAGACATATTAAAAGGATGACCGGGCATTTTGGTCAGCAGGGCGACCGTAGTAAACCAACACATTCTTACGTGAGAATAGATGGCAGCAAAAACAATACGCAGTAATGAAACAAAAAAAATCATTTTCACTTCTCGCGTGTAGATGCCAGTTTTTTTAGTCAAAGTAATTCCATTTTTTTATTTATGTGTATTTGAGACATAAAAATTGTTTATATAGATGAAACTAAGTTTGTACATCGCATGTTTATAACCAAAAACCCACGTATTGTATAATGGTACTCTATTGTATAATGTAAACAATATCGTATAAAAATAAAATAAACTATTTAACATGAAAAATCGAGATTCTACAATGATTAGTGGCGGAGCAAACACGAGAACATCGAACTATCTCATCAGAATTCTTCTAAACAAAATTAAGCACCATGAAACCCCTAATAGCACCAAACTTATGGCCGCCTCACTCCTCAAATCTTAATTGCCAGCATTACTACCTACGAAGCGTAGCTGAGCGTGAAACTAGTACGCATCCTTCGAACACCATTTCTTCTGTCAAGGCTGCAGTTAACCCTTATGGAGAATAATGAGCATTTTATTCGGGCATACAATCGTTTTCGGACCCCTGATCGACGAAGATATTGCAGGTAATGAAAATTTTATTGAATAATTTTATAAATATAAGTTCTTCTTCTTAATTGGCGCGATAACCGCTTACGCGATTTTGGCCGAGTTTAACAAAACGCGCCAGTTGTTCCTTTCTCGTAGTAACCGGCGCCAGTTGGACACACCAAGTGAAACCAAGTCCTTCTCCAGCTGATCTTACCAACGTAGAGAAGGCCTTCTTCTTCCTCTGCTACCACCAGCTAGCACCATATCGAAGCATTTGTATCCATTCGACATGACCCAGCCAGCATAGCCGCTGGATATTTATTCGCTGCGCTATGTCCCCCCTTGGGGGAACCTGTTATCCCTATAGGGCGCGTCCCCAGGTGGTGGATAGGGGAACGCCTCCCAGATATGGAAGGTAGGAGAGTAGGTCTCCCGCGAACCACACAGGTCGAAGACGTAAACTTCGTTAAAAAAACTCCCTCAACCCAAGGTGTCATGCGACCCGTGCCTATTGGGTGGGTTTGGCAGCCGGGG
>JAYXIM010023343.1:0-77392 GCA_037575425.1 Anastrepha fraterculus | reverse complement strand
TAACAAAAATTCCCCCAAAAAATGTTTACTAAACAATTTTATTTCTACTTTTCTTAATTTTTTATTAAATAGTCTTATATTAAATAAAACAAATTTCCCAGAAAAATGTTTACTTAACATTTACCAAACATTTTTTATTATTTATTAATTACTTTATTATTAAAAAAAATCTTCAAAATAATTTGGTTCAAAACTGTTTAAATGTACTTTATATATTCCTCGTTGATTTTTTGTGAATAATGTACAATGTTTGGAACTCTTATTTATGAGCTTTCTGTTGTACAAAGGGCTGTATTTTTATAAAAAGTTAAAGAAAATTCAGCATGAAAAAGAACCTGAGAAAAAATTAGTACTTAATTATGTGACCACTATTGTACATAGGTATGTAGGTATATGATATCTTCTTGCATTTTAAACTTGTGGCAAATGCGTTTATAATGCAACACAAGCCAGCTATTTAAGATAAATGGATGTATTTTTAATAATACTACAACAGTCGTGTTCATAGGTGTTGTTGCAACAAACCACTGCAGGCTATTCGTAGCAGCAAATAGTGTTAAAGTTGTTGAATTTCGTTGGCGTGCGAGAAGGAAATTGTGAGAAAATAAGAAGTTATAGAGAATTCAAGTGAATGGAGTCCCAAATATATATCGTTTTTTTTCTTCAATAAACTATAAAAGCATAGTTGAGTTAAAAATCTTTAAATTTAGATTTTTACCAAGCAAATATTCGAGGCTGTAAGTGGCAGTAAAAGTGTTAAAACCACTGGAAAGCTTCCAAAATGTAGTTTTCGATTTTTTCTTTAATATTTAGTGGCTTCGAAATTTGTTAATTATCTACATATATATACAAATTTTTCAAAGGGTCACAGATTCGAACCATACCTGCAATCTAGGTAGGAAAAGGCTTCGGTTAGATATGGAAAATGTAAACTAAAACCAGCGCACTAGAACTGCAGGGCGTTCTCTTGCAAAATAGTTATTGATTAATAATCAATAATCAGTTATTACCAGTCAATAATCCAGCATCCACTGGCCACTTATCCGTTCTTGGTCTGAGACCACCAGAGATAACCAGAGGTTAAACTACACGCAAACGTTAAGGGGACAGATACCTGGAAAATTTCAAACAAAAAAAATAAAATTGATAAAATGTTAATATAATCTTTTAAGAATATGTCAAACAATTTTTAGAACGTAAATTTAAGTATTTCTTATATTATAGATCGTCAACCGTGACGACTCTATTCTGTACGTTCGAGCGCTGGGAGAGGTAAAGTTACGTTGCATTCAAACTTTAGACGCGTTTTACTCAAAACTATATTTTTCGAATTGGCGTACACGATAACTCGAAAAGTTATTGCCCGTTCTCCCTGAAATTTCGCATACATCTGTTTTATGATATTACTTTCTATGTGAATTCACAAGATTTCGAAAAGTTTTCGAAAAAATAATTTTTTCGAAGTACAAATCGTAGGAAAATTCGCCACAAAATTCATTTTTTTGAAACATTTTATTCCGCGTATTTTTTTCCATTTATTGTTAATTCTTATAGAAATTATGACATTAATCAACAAAAATATTTTTGGTTTTTTGAATTCAGGTCACTGACGCCAATGCTACCAGCCGATTGAGACGCCCCGCTGCGATCTTCGTTGAAGACTTGAGTGTACATCCGCATTTTAAATGATTAAAATTAAAAAAAATGCATATTATTTCAACGTATAAATAAACTGTATGCCAATTTTGAAAAAATATATTGACTTCTTCATTTTAAATAATTTTAATGAAAATCAGGGAAAATATAGCCGTTTTCAGGTATCTGTCACTCTTAAAGAGCGACTTTAGTTTAAGAATTTTTTATAAAAGAAATGAAAAGTGTGTTTTTCTTTTAATATTTTTTTATTGTCTTTCTTCGATTATTGTCTCCTTTTATTTCATAAATTGAATAAAAAAAATTAATAAATACTTAAATCCATATCTTTTTAATGTAATTTTTTTCAATTTTTTTATGTTACTTTGAGTTAAGAAGATTTGAATTTGTAGATTTTTCTTTTTTTATTTTTGTTTCTATATTTTTTTAAATTTTGTTTTTTGAATATTTGTCTTGCTTTGAATTATTCTTTAGCTGTATTTTATTTTCAACATACAGGGTGGGCCAAATAAGACTTACTAATGTTAAGCACAAATAACTTTTTTATTTTTTGACATATTTATTTTTCTCGTTTTGTAGGATATAATTGAATTGTTGGAAATTTATTATGGAACCCTTGTAGTTTCAACAAGATGGAGCAACTGCGCACACTGCTAGGCAAACTATGGGCTGCTGAAATTTTTGGTGAACGTCTTATTTCCAAAAATTCAGACCTCGTTCGCCAGATTTGACTGCGCCAATTCTTTATGGGGATATTTAAAAGACAAAGTGTATCTTAATAAACCAGAGACTATTAGACAGCTGAAGCATAATATTCGAGACGAAATACTAAGCCTTCAACCAGAAACATTATATGCTGCAATGGAAAACGCGTTAAAAAGGGCCAATCTTTGTACCGAGAAAAATGGTGGGCATTTGTCTGATGTAATATTTCATACACAATTTCCATAAAATATATTAAATGTATAAAAACAATTAACCAAAATAAATGATTATTGCAAAAGTTATTTATGTTTAACATTAGTAGGTCTTATTTTGCCCACCCAGTATAAAAACAACATTTTGAGATAACTTTTTATTTTTTTAAATTTTATTAAACTAAATTTCTATCAATTTCCATGAAATTTGATGATTTATATTTTATTATCTTCTATTGACTTTTTCTTCTTCCCCCTCCGACTTTTGAATTTATTTCTTTACTTTTTATTTTTTATTTTTTCTCATTTATATAAAATACAATTTTAACTAAATTTTCAACTTTTAGTTTTTTAAAATAAATTTTTTAATAAATTACAATGAAATGCGACTTTTTTTTTTTTTTGCCTTTCTTTGAACTATTCCTTATTTTTATTTTATTTTTTAATATACGAAAAATAATTTTTAACTAAATTTTTAATTTTAAAGTGTTTTTAATTAACTTTTTTCCATCTCAATGGCATGTGAATATTTAAAAAAAAATTTTTTGTAATTTTTTTTGTTTTGTTTTTTCTGAATTATTCTTTACTTTTATTCTATTTTTTAATATAGGAAAATTTATTTTTACAATAACTAAATTTTCAAATTAAAATTTTTTAAATTAATTTTTTAATAAATTACACTGAAATTCGAAGGTTATGATTTTTTTGTTTTTTTTTTTGTTTTTCTTTGAATTATTCGTTATTTTTGTTTTATTTCTATGTATAAGAAAAATACTTTTCAACTAAACTTTTAAGTCTAAAGTGTTTTTAATAAACTTTTTTCAATCTCAATAATATGTGAAGATTACCTAGTTTTTAATTTGTGTTTAATTTTTTGTCTTTCTTTGAAATATTTTCTACTTTTATTATATTTTTCATTATATAATAAAAATTTAACTAAACTTCTTTTATTTAATTTTTTTTCCAATTTCAGTGAAATTTGAAGACTTTTATTTCTTCTTTTTTTATTTCTTTATTTTTTTTGAATTCTTTGTTTTTTTTGCCTCTCTTTGAATTTTTCTCTACTCATATTTAAATTTTTTTTAAATTCAGTTGTTTTTTACTATTATTTCTCTAATTTTTCTCCACTTCTATTAGTTAGCGTTAACTATTTTTCTTCCAAAAAACTACTCATAAATGACGTAAGCTGCAATTTAAAGCTAATCTATCATAATCTATTATAATCACTGTGTTGCGTTGAAAATTCAAATCAGCATTTCTCACAGCCACACCAATGCAAATTACATGTTGAGTGACTTATACATATAAGCGAGTGCAAGCATTTTATTCATACATATTTACCTACATATGAATCTATGCATTTGTACGCACCGCGCTAAGCTCGTTTATTAATATACTAATGTGTGTGCATATGTATGTATGTGCACTTTCGTTTTTCACATCATTTATCTTCATATCGTCAATAATTTTCTATCAAAGCGCTTGTGTAAAGATAAGAGTGTTAGAAAGCCTCTCAAATGTTCATAAGCTGCAATGAGCAGGCAAAAGGGGTCGGTTGGAAAAATTAGATGCATGATAAAATTTTTAAAATTGTTTTCGTCCAAGCGTATTTCATTGGGTTCTACTTGAACTCTAACTTATAACCAGGATCCCTAGCTCGTCCAATTCCCAGCAGTTTATTGTCTATTTGTCCATTAGAAGGTTGAGACGCTCAAAAATTATTAATTATTTTATTGTAATATTTTATGTATTTATGAAATATTCTTATAAATGAGTTTATTACACAATTAAGGTAAATAGCAGCAAACGCTTATGTATATTTTCTCGTCGTTCCTAGTTAAAACATAGGGCTTTACTAAACAATTTAAAATTAGATTAAGTTAAAGCTAGGAACTCCACTTGCCGCCAAGGGTGGCTTGCTTGTAGCGCTTGTGCTTCCGCTAGTCGCCGGATTTACGACTTCCTTATGGGATCCAGTCTAGAGCCACTTCGGAGGACTTCTGTAAAGTATGGCTACTCCATTTTCACTTCCGATGCCGAATTTCTAGGAGGAAAGCTATTTGTTCGGTTATAGCCCGGCGATTGTCGTTGGCGTTAGGTGTTAGGACAAAAGGGCTGTGGCTCATAAAAACTTGTAGGTCATATATTTGACGCATAGACGTGTTTCAAGTGTTAATGCGGGAGCAGAGAGCAGTTTAAGGATTAAGTTTTTGATGTTTATGAAATGTTTAAATTTAAAAAAATGGAGTTCCTTTTTAACATTTGAAATTTTCAGTCAATACAGACTAATGTAATACCTAAAAGTGAGTAACTTAAACCGGGTACAGTGGGAGCCAGTATTGGGATAAGCTCAGAAACTGACTACTTTGTGTGAAAGCTTCAGAAAGTGGCTTTGCTAGATTTCTTGCTAATATAATTCAAAAAGTTATGGGAGTCCCATTAGGCAGTGTGAACAATTATTGAGCATAGCCTGAGCTTTTGATAAAATTAATAGGAAAAAAATCTGAATGTGAGTGTTTTTCAGAAATGACAAATATGAAAATATGGGTTCCCAAAAATTTTTAGAAAAATGATTAAATTGTTTCCCCCAAAAAATTAAAGACAAGCTAGAATTCATCCAAAAGCATTAAACATAGAATTTCAAAAATATATTCCATTCCAAAAGTTTTTTTAAAAGGCATAATCCATCTAAAAACGTTAAAAAAATATATATAAATGTATTTCCTCCCAGAAATTGTTTTCATAAAGAATATTTCATCCAAAAATATTCCATAAAATTATTAAAATTTATTTCATACGAACAAATATGAATGACAACCGCAGATATTTCTCTTTAAATGAAATATATACTTTAATACTAAATTCGTTAAATTTAATATAGGTAGGTAGGTAGGTAAGATGGCAAGACCACTACCTGTGAAAGGATTAAGAGAGGAGAGAAAACCGTCTACAGCCATCCAGTGCTGTTGATGTAGCGGAGGAGAAAAAGGGATCTAGGCTGAGGAATTTCTTCAAGTCATCCCAAAAGGGCACGCTAAAAAATCTCAAGCACCTAGCCGCCAGAGCCGGACATTTTCAGAGAAAGTGTTCCTGAAGGATCCCCACAGCTTCTGCAATAGGGGTTGTACGGAATTCCAAGCTTCTCCGCATGAGTACCGATCACCCAGTGACCATTGAACACCGCAGTGAGTTTGGAAATTGAATGGCGGGGACTCCCATCACCTTAATCGTTCTCTTTGTATCGTATTGAGGCCATAGCGTTTTCGATATAGCACACGATGACACAGACCTCCATCTGTCATGCGCGTTTTTAGAAAGAAATTGTGTAGTTTCCCTTTAACAACGGTCAAGGGGACACCGATGTCTGAGAGGGGGACAGCTGAAACCGGTTCTGTCGACCCCTTCCTGGCAAGCTCGTCGGCAATTTCATTTCCCTATATATTCCTATGCCTAGGAACCCACATAAGGCAAATGTTTCCTGCACGTTCGAGACATTTGAGTTCCTCCTTACAGGAGGACTATCGGAAAAAATATTAATGTCTCCCTCCCAACAGCGATCCCGAAGCTTTTTTGTATGCCTGCAGGATCGCGAAGACCTCTGCTTGAAAAACGCTGCTTGTTTCCGGCAGTTTAAAGGAAACCGAAATGCAGGCTGATTTAGAGTAAACCCCCGCTCCCACTCCACACTCCATTTTGGATCCGTCAGTGAAAACAGAGGTACCTATATCCCCGCCGAATCTCTTTTCTTTCCAATCTTGCCTGCTCGGAAAGGTAGCCCTAGCACAACCCTCAAATCCTAGTTTGCGGATGGAGAGGTCGGTGCGAAGAACAGAGAAGGGAGGCTGCTTCAAGATGTTACTATATCCTGCAGAAAATTTACTCTGAGACCGCAACTGGCAATGTAGCCATTTAATATAAATAATATAGAAAATAAAGATAAATAAGATATGTACATACATATGTATACTCAATAACAACATTTTCAATATTAAGAAAATCTGAAAATTAAGAAAAAATTTCAGAATGTTTTCAAATCAAATCAAAATAAACAAATTTTTAAAAGAATTGACGACAATACCCAAAATACTTCTATTACTAGACATGAAATAGTTGATAAACTTGATTAATGCTGAATAGTGAATAATAACATTTCAAAATCTTATAGCAAAATACAAATATTCCTATTCATCATCATCGTAGTTTCTCGACTCCGTGCGGAGCATATGGCTTCCGAGTGGAGTTTCTTCGTATCGGACGCGTATCCAGGTGGCGAAGAGGGATAAGCTCAGCAGATATGCAGCGTAGGTCGGAAATAAAATACCACTTGGGAACCAAAGCTAGAAAACCAAGAACGTTTGTCACATATTGAGCGGTCGCGAACAGCGTCTGTTTCGCATCGAGCGGCTGCCTTCTAGTAGCTATTCCCGCCAGCTTTGAGTTGGCAATCCCATAGCGAGGAAACTTAGGCCAACAACCTACGGTCTCCGTATTTGACTTGTTACAGAAACCAATTCTTCAATTGGTTGAGTAATTTTGGATTTGTTGCAGTTTGAAATTGCATTTTGAAATTTTTTAAGACTTTTTGGCCTATTTATGTCGCGAAAAACCTGAGGTTAACTCCAAAAATCGGAGCATTTAGCATAGTGATAAGCTTACATAAATACATTTTTTCGACGTTTTTTTCTTAAAATGTGGAGATAAATTTAGTTAAATTTATTCTGGTTTATACAAGCACTTTATACAAGCACTTCATCACAAATCCTTGCTACCACTGCCTAAAAGTTGTGAAACCAAACCATCCGCCACTCCAATCCAATCGCTTGTGTCAACACTTTGAATTGTTATGTAAATTGTTTTTGCATGCAATAAAGAATTTGCAATTCGAAGAATTTGTACATTATCACCCATCGCCCAGCACTCTTCTTTTCATCAAATATTTCTACTTAACATACCAGGCTCGCAGTAAATTATCTCTAATTTATTGCCAAATGCAGGCAACTCACCACTCAACACCACAGTCTCCCCCAACTGGCCAGTGCAAAAGGAGAATCGGTAAAATTTTGCAAAACATGCAAATTAAAATATTTAGCGAAGTGTAATAAATTCACTAACACACCCATGCATATGTATAAGTAAAAGACACGTAAGTATGTGCAAAAGCATGAGTAGTGACAGATTACATTAATTACATCAATTCCTATTCGTATGCACCCACCGACACATCTGTATACAGGCATATTAAAATACTTAACGACCAACGAAATTTACAAGTCATTCCCAGTCAAAAGTTAACCGAAAGTACCTATGCAACGACGCTTAAGTGTACACGCGTGCAAGTGTCCATGTGCATGTGCACGGTTTGTTGCAAGTGATGGGTCTGCTTGCCCGCTATGGGCTTCGATAATGAGGGGGTTTCGCTTTTCGTCTACGCTCTGCCTCACCACCTAACTGAATGAATGACGGCTGCCTACAACTAGTCAGTGCTCGTTGTAATATGCATTCCTCTATTTGGTGTTGTTGCTTTTGATATTTTGAGTGTAGTTGCGTTTTTGGTTTGACTGGTTTTTGATGTAATAAATAATGTGGCACGTTCAACGGTGTGGACAATTGCAATTGCTTGAACAATAATTCGAAAATTAATTACTGTAATTTGCACATTGCATTCATTAATTTTCCGAGTGTAAACGCGCATACAAGCACACATACACGCGCATAAGCCGACATATGCACGCACACATGTAAGGTAAGCCAGCCTAAGTTCGTGGATAAGCAGTTGAGCGAACGAGTGGACTGTCACTTTTATGCTTGTGCACCCATTTATAATTCAGTCACTTGCACATTTGCACAATTATGCATTCATTCGCTCGATTCATTATGCCCGTTCACCCATTCACTCATGCGCTCACTCACTCACTCACTCACTCACTCACTCACTTGCTTTACCATTTTCTTACTCTTAACAAAGCTCAGTGGATAGTTTGTAGTGTCGAACAACAGCTTCCGCTCCCCGCCTCGTTCAAAGTATAGGTATTTGTATAAATGCATTCGTGCGTGAGTTGTAAAGGCGGAGTTTGGTTCCTTGAATTACATGGGCGTCACTGCACTCGAAGACACCTGTCTGCAAGTTCAAAATACGATTGAAGGGAGAGGTACAGGTAAGGAAAGGAGTTGCATTCAGCGGAGTGGAGTTTATTTTGGACAAGGTCATGAAGACAGAAATTTTTTTTTATTTCAAATTCACATTCAACTTATTATAAATTTTTTTTTTACTTCTGCTGTCAGGAGGAGGAAAGACATACGTTTGTCACATCAGATGAACCGGTCAGCTATGCATTTTTTTTTTTTTGTCGCTTAACACATCAGTGCCAAAGATCTCAAACCTGATTCGAGCGAAGGCGGGGCAGACGTACAGGAAGTAGTGCTGCCGCCTTATCCTCCTCTTCACAAGCTGGGCAGAGTACACTCTCTGAGATGCCCACCCTTTCTATGTGCTTTGACCGCAGATAGTGGCCCGTCATCAGTCCAATCAGCTGTCTGCACTCCTTCTGCTAATGACAGGAGGGTTTACGGCAGTCGATCGGACATGACAAGTAACATCAGTTTAGTCCATCTGCAGCCTCTCTTAGCCTGCCAAGCTCGTTTGTGGGTTGTAGCAACCATTTGCTAACCGTGACTTTGATGGTCGTAGAAGGGAGAGGCAAAACGGACTCTGGGCCAACTTCTTTTTCATCTTTGTCAGAGGTCTCGTTACCCATGATACCCACGTGTCCCGGGACCCATGTTAGCATCAAGCTATTATGTCTACCTCCTCTTGAAACACATATGCATGAATCCCAAGAGCAAAATGCAGTTTTGTCCTGCTGGATTCCGCTTAGACCCCAGAGCCGGAGCCATGCTCGGCCTGAAGCCATCCGTGAAAGTGTGAAAACAGTGTTTTCCGGGCTCATTTCCAGAATTTGACCACAACTGAGCCTCTGGCAGCACTACACTGCATCTCTTTTCAAGTACGACTCTTGATGGCATGGAGTCAAGGGGCGTGGAGAGAATCGTTGGATCGAAGTCCATGCCTTCTCTGTTTTCCCATTGTGTTTCAGCCTGCAGATGGCCTTCAAAGCCCCTCCTTGGGTAAAAGCATCAAGTGGTGGCAAACCAATCAGAGCATCTAATACCGGGCCTGAAGTAGTCGGAAAAGCTCCGGTGCAACAGATGGCCACAGTGCGTTGTAGTCTCGATAAGGTCCTCCTGACTCCCACAAGAGAGAGTCTACTCATCCAGACCACTCATGCATAGGTGATAGGTCTTATCATAGCCGTGTGGATCCATAAGACCTTGCTAGGAGAAAGACCCCACGTTTTCCCAAAGACACCTTTGCACTGCCAGAAGGCTGTCAGTGCTTTGCATTTTTTTTGTTTCAACGTGTGACTTCCAAAGAAGTCTACTATCGAGGATTACTCCAAGATATTTGATTTCTTTGGATAACTGGATTGTGACTCCTTCTCACAGCACCAAGTGTCAATCAGACCTAGAGTTTTCTACACTTTTCTACCGATGTTCATAAGCGAAGGGCTCGTTATCAAACAGGCAACGTCGTCCGCATTTGCTAGCGTGTAGACTCCAGCACCATTTAAGGTGGTGAGTAGAGAATCGATCACCATGCACCAGAGCAATAGAGGCAGCACACCTCCTTGGGGGCAGCCTCTATTAACCCCAGACGACACGAGCAGATCCTCCTCCGCCCACACCGTGACGATTCTTTGGGCTAGCATTGAACGAATCCAATGCACCAGCTCGAGATATGCCATTCGTTTTGCTGAGGTATCTGTACAAATATCCAACTTTGCTTCTCGCGTGGAATTATTAGCAGAATAGTTACATGACCACAGATCATCAGAGTTCATTAATGTATACGTGAATTAGGAAACCAATGAAAACTCATTGAAAATCTTCAGTTTCACACCGAAACTACACCACCAAAAAGAAAGTGATTAGTTTTATTGAACTATAGTGCTCTGCGACCTGTGATGTGGTCTATCGTGCTTGAGGAATCTCTTGGGCAGCTATTTTGCGGAAGAGTGACCTCAAACAAATTGTTCAGTTCTACCAACCATATAGTTTCTATCTTATCTCTCTATTCTTTTTAGTGTAATCCATCCGGATGTAGTACAGTGGTCTTCCTGACTGAGTGCTTGGACTTGTCCAACATTCCATAAATCTAATCTAAGCTACCTCTTTGATTGTAGTCTTATTGGCATTAGAGACCAGCCATGTTATTCGTAGCAGCCGAATACTCGTAGTTTAGTGCGCCAGGAGATTTGCGAACTTCCCCATACTGTATGCATTCGCCAGTATGCCGCCCTTGCTTTGTTTAGCCGTAATGATGTGGCCGGGGTAGCAATCTTAGGAGCTCGAAATATTGCTTTAATCTCCACATGATCTCGAGATGGAAGTAATTACTCGTAATACACTTTGCTGAAATGAAGGCAATATTTCGAGCCCTCACGATAGCTGGCTAAGTGATATCTCATACTTTCATGGGATCGCACTACGGTTTTTCGGAAGTAATACAGTTTTTATCATTGAAAGCTGACTTGATTAGTAAACTCATATCTTCTAGGTAATTTTCATCCCATTTAATCGTATGAAGTTTTTGTGAGAGAAGCCTCAGAGTGAAATTTTCTAAGGAATATATTTGTAAAACCTTATAGACCTCTAACTCTTTTTTTGACAAGAAATTTAGCTTTTGGAGCTTTAATTCGATTATAAATATAGTAAGAATGAATATTTTCTATACTTCTTTTTGTATGTAAAGGTAAACGTTGCACCTAGAATTGGCGCAGAATTTCATTACATTGCCTTCTAGGCTGATTTTACTACTCCTCATTCAGTCAACCGTATTTTTCACTACATTTTTGGTGAGCTTCGTCATTTATCTCTCCAAGGGCTACTTCGATTTCAGTTTTCAACTCACGAAGATAATTGAAGAAACATGCAGATATCGAATTGATTTTTGGGCGACTTTAACGCACATTTTTTTATCCGGCTTTGCCTTCGATACAATTTTAACTTGATTAATCGCCATTTCTGGTATCGGAAGTCAGCTCTACAGTTGCTTTGATCCTACTCGATAAGTGCCCTCGTGCCAGTTTTAGGAGCTTTTTGTTATCGTCTGTGCGAGAAAAGTTAACAGAACTAAGGCCACTAGACGACACGGTTCTACGACAGAAAATAGCACTGGACCTCTTCAAAAGTGGCATAGGAACGCTAGTTGTGGTTGAGCTCTGTTGCAAGGTGGAATGAACTTCAACTTATTGGAGGATCGGGATACTGTGGGGTTCAAGACGTCAAACTAGCTGATGAATTAGTGAACTGCGGTTCCTGAGAGTGCCAAATGGAACCGTAGCCAGTTTTAAGGCCAAAAAGCGGGAACAGTCGGGTACATCAAGGCTCGCAGTAATAAAGCTCATGAGACTTTTAATGCTTAATGACAGCACCTGTGAGGGTGGCAGTAAAATTACTTCTCAGGCAGAGAAGAAGTGAGTTACGAGACCTGATGGAACTCATTAAGGAGCACAATTCATGGGGTGCGCATATGGTCCTCATCATGAATGATCGTGTACATCTAGCTTGGATGCTTGGAGTATGAGAGCCGCTGTACGGCTTACACCTCACTTTGATGGTACATTAATGGGTCGGATGCATTGAGAATGAACTACCTATGTTCTCTTTAAATCACAAACTACTAGAATTCGTAGAAAACATTTATCAAGTTTGTAGAGGAGCAATAAATTTGTGTTCCTTCTCGTTTTCCATATCCCTCAAATCAGCCGTCTAGGCCTTCAGTACAATAAGAAAAATTTACTTAGGTATTTGGAACATTCCGGCCTTCCGCAATTCCATTTCAACCCAACTAGTCGCGTACTGTAAAATGTTGAATGGTAACATGGAAGATGACCCAGTGCACTTTTAGCGTTATCTTCGTTATGGACTTTGTATTTTTCGCTTTGCACAAGTCGTGGCTTGATTGTGAGAAGATATGCAAGAGAGTTTACCATTAGCACTCTAACGACTAGTCTGCATTTTCCTTTTGGGTTCAAAGATAGTTTTCGGCGAGTTTAGAATGTGTCCAGAGGCTGTTAAACCTAAGCGGGCTCGACGTGCTCAAAAACCGATGTAAAAGTTAAGGTGCTCCAATTTGGGGTCAGCGTAGCCGAATGGGTTGGTGCGTGACTACCATTCGAGAGTGCATGAAATAGCGATCGCAGGCAATGACAAATCTCC
Source organism: Anastrepha fraterculus (assembly GCA_037575425.1). Classification (NCBI taxonomy): domain Eukaryota; kingdom Metazoa; phylum Arthropoda; class Insecta; order Diptera; family Tephritidae; genus Anastrepha; species Anastrepha fraterculus. The sequence goes on along the minus strand of JAYXIM010023343.1, from coordinate 64,544 downwards.
GAGTTATTTCTGCCAGGAAAAAGCTTCTCATAAAAAACCAGCTGCCATTCAGAGTCGGCTTAAAACACTGGGTCCCTCCTTTGTAGAACAACATCAAGATGCACGCCACAAATAGGAGGAAGAGCTCGGCCAAACAGCTTACAGAAGTGTACGCGCCAATTATTTATATTCATTTTTATATGAGGAAATTAGCTCTCGGAAATATTTCAGGCTTTTGAATAAACATATCTGATTCAAGTGCATCATTTCGGAACTCGATATCTTGTGCACTCAAGCATTCAATCCGTTTTCCCCCACATAGCAAAAAATGTCGATTGAACACAAATTTTGTGAACAGTTGTGCCTATTTACCAATTATTTCCAGTTTATGTCAACACCAACCAAAACATTTCCGTTCGCCGCCGATGGCAGCGATTTCCGTGTTTACCCAAATCCATAAATGTCCTGATACTAAAATTTGAAACTTCAGCCATTTCCTTTGATTGGCACAACGAATCAGAATCAGAATAGCGCTGTTTGACTAGATAACAATTAGAAATGCACTTTGATTTTCAATGGCAATGACAACAACTCGTACCTACGTATGCGTTAAAGTGCAGCCAATCGAGGGATGTTGCAGCTCGTAAATGATGCGACTCAGCAGCAGCAGCAGCAGAAGAGGGAAATCGCTATCGCCCTGACTAATTTCAGCAACCAAACATTAGCAACAATAACAGTAAATGAAAGGAAATAACGGAAGTGTCAGTAATGTGTTTTGTACATTTCAACTCATGTCAATGTATGCGCTTGCAATAACGCATGTATCACTATCCGCTACTAAAACGAATGCACGCCGTACGTGCAGCAGCGCAAAGGCCACCCCCTTTGCCGCTGCAACAATTCTAGTGAGCGGTACGTGTGCGCGCATTTTTGGCGCATTTGATATTTTATCGACTCACCACATCCGCGCCTCATCCCGCTGGCCAACAACACATGTTGCAAGTGTGAGTATAGCCGCGCAATTATGTTGCACTAACAATTGAAGCTGTGCAATCAAAAAATTGTGAAAACAAAAAGCAACAAAGTAAAAGGCGCAGCGTGTGGCATCTTCCATTGACGATGACGATGACGACGGCCAATTGTGTCAAAAGCTGCGCCGCATTAAGTCCGGAAAAGGGAAAACGTGAAAATCAGGCGTCAATGGGATTTAAATGTAGTCGAGGGTCAGACGTTGGTTAGTTGCTTCGTGGTCATTCCCATCATTAGGCATGTTTTGTATCGGATATGCAGCATATTTTCCTAGCACACGCATACAAAGCAGCGTACGTACATACATACATACGTATGTGCGCTTGCATGTGCCTTAAATTGATTTCGGTTTTATGACGTTGCAATTTGACGTTTAGCGCCTGTAAATAGGCCTGCGCCTGAGTACTCACAACTCGACTTATTCAGCCAGTTAACTCACCAGCCAGCCACCAGGCAGCCATTGAGTCCGCGGGTGAAAAATTTAATGGCCCTGCTGAGTTGACAATTCCGGCCATTTCCGTTGGTTATATTGTACCCAATTTACCGTTCGATCGCTTCGATTATGCTGCTATTCCATTGTTTGTGCGCGCGTGTGTGTGTTGTGGTTGTATGCGTGCGAAAATCCCTACCTCATTTGCTCATTATGGGAAAATAAGTGAGTTTCACATCCTTCTGGGACGTGTGTTCGTTCTCGTGTAGAGTTGTTGTTCACTCCAAAGCAGTCGAATTATACAAATGTTTATCGAGATTAATTGTGAAAAATTACAAAGTTATTGTTAGAATTCATTTCAGCGACCCATGCGGGTACAATGGCTTAGCCTATGAAATGCTGAAGGGATCTCAATATTTTGATTAAATATTTCAATGCATCTGAAGATAAGAAGAGAAAGATATGGGCTGATAACAAGTAAATATTTATGAAGATTAAATTTGAAAGAAAATTACTCTTGCAACGCCTATTGATAATACAGGGTCCGGCAATCGAAGTGTAACCAACTTCAGACCGCTCGTGCTGCTGATTCATGGGCATCAACTGCCTGTTAGTTGGCTAAATGATAGTCTAGAGTATTGTTTACAAGCGCGGAAGCTTCTTGCTGAGAGTAAACGCGAAAAAAGGAAATCAGTAATGGATTCCAAACGTAATAGTGTGATTGCATAATATCTGGCTGGAAAATCACTACCGGCGATTGTTCGGGAGCTCGAGCACTTTAAAATAAATAAAGTTTTTGTTTATCGCACCATTACTCATTATCCTGGCGTTGGTAGCTTCTGCAGACTGCAGCGTCACGTGAAATGGTTCAAAAAGTAAAGAAGCCACTTGAGCGAAATCCTCGACAATATGTCAATCAAATGGCAAAAGAACTAAAAATATATGACCGTAGCATCCACCGAATAGTGAAATATTATCTCAAAGTCAAGACCTACAAGATCCAAAAGGCGCATGATCTCACACCAAAGCAGCAACAAGTCAGACTTGAGAGAGCAAAAGAGTTGTTTCGCGTGGCCGAAAGCGGACAATTTCCGAACATTGTGTTTTCTGACGAGAAAATGTTTCAAATTGAGCAATTCGTAAACTCCCAAAACGATAGGGTTTATTTGACCGACCGTTCATACGAGAAGTTTAGTCATCGATTGGCCACCAGGAGGGAACACTCGGCACAGGTAATGGTTTGTGCCGCTGTAACCGCAAATGGGCGCTCTTCAATCGTTTTCATCGAGCCTGGCGTCAAGGTAAGTGCGAATTATTATATTCGGTGGGAGACCATGAACACTTTCACAGGACTTTTAAGGCTCGAGTAAACCAAAAATGGCTAAAAAACAAAGTTCCGAACTTCATAACGTCCACACAATGGCTCTCAAATCCACCAGAGGCGAATTCGATGGATTATTCCCTTTGAGTCATTTTGGAGAGCAAAGCCCGAGCTAAAAGATTCACCAATCTTGAGGCGCTGAAAAAAGACATTGTCTACGAGTGGGCCTGCAAGTCACATTCGGGCAACTTCCGATTGGTTTCTGGACCGTCTCATGGTCATAGTCAAGGAAAAAGGTGGTATCGAGCAAAAATAAATTGATTTTTAGTTTGGTGTTATGTTTACACGTTTTTTACTTTGAATTGAGTAAAAGTAATTTTCCAAACTAAATTTATGGTCGTTTTAATTGGTTACACTTCAACCGCAAACTTCATTTATTCACGAATGCTACGAGTACTTTTGAACGCCACGGACATGTTATTTGTATATAATTGGTATACAATACAATCGGAGGTTTGCCATTGCTTGCCGAGGAGTGACCGCTATTAGAAAAATATTTTTCTTAATTTTGGTGTTTCACCGAGATTCGAACCGACGTTCTCTCTGTAAATTCCGAATGGTAGTTACGCATCAAACCATTCGGCTACGGCGGCCGCCGCTTCTCGGCCTTATGACTAATGTGCCTATGATCAACATATTTTTCCTCCTTGCTGGCAAAACGGCTGAACAGCTTTTTAAAACTCGCCAAGATGGTCATTAAGAATTACATAAAATCATATCTTCTACCCCAGATACATAGCATTGGCAACAAAATGGACCATTAGGGTCTAAATAAGATCTTTTTACAGATGGGCCAGCACTACTTAAGCTAACCTTCTTCGCATAGCAATTGGAAATCCCGCGGCTTTTGAGCCAGCGTTCCCTTTACTAACCCTTAAGTCACAGTCATCAAGTATAGTAACCCATTGCAGCAATCTTTGGTTGTCGCTCCTCTCCTCTCTAGCAATTACAACAAATCCACACTAACGCGCCCACACTAATCTCAATTAGAATCACTCAAACTTCACTTCTATGCGCCCCTTCGCACACACGTTTCTGTCATAAAATGTGTCACTCAAATTATCAACACCCACATTAGCTTACCCAGGCATACAAAGAGATGCATGCAACATAGCTGCACCAAAGTGTAGCCCCTGCAGTTGTGATTGACTTTATCGCACTTAGACAATCTTTGCGCTACGCACATTTTTGGTAAATTTGATGACAAAAATTTGAAAAATTACTTTCGAAACAGTTGATTTGCAGATCGAAGGGGAAAATTATAGTAGTTAAAAATCTGTACAACCGGCAGACCGACCGGAAGTTGGTTAGTGTACTCGGACGTTACTTTATTGTTTTATGAAAGGAAAACAAAAATAGAAAAGTTGAAAAATTGAAAGAGTGTTGAACGGAAAAGTGCGTTTTGCCAAGAATGGTCACTTATCAATACGAGTACACTTATGTGTAGCTCACATGCCCTGCAGGGAAGTCAGCATTAGTACCAAACTAGCTCGTTTATAGTCTACTTAGAGCCATTACTAGAGCGCGTTCTTTAAATTTTCCATTTAAGTGACTGGCGAATGTTGCACGTCGTTTGTCTGAGGAGAGTCAATTATCCCTGATTGCATATCTCCTCTATGTGGTAGTTCGCAACTAGTACTGAGTCTTAGTGCGCTCTCTATGCCTTTTTGGTTAGTTCTGAAAATTCGACCGAGTTAAAACCACGAAGATCAAAACTGTATTCTAGCTCATTCCACTACTGGTGTTGCCTGAATGGCTAGTTTTTCCAAACATCTACGCAGCTGATGATAATAATTTAAATTATTAAGTTATTTGAGGCTTTATTTTATAGAGGCCTTCTGCTCCGTTGGGAGAAACAAGCATTGGAGCATAGGGCCCCAACGTACGATTTCTAAATTTCCCACAAAACTTACAAATTGCAACACGCGTATGCAGAAAAGGGTGCGCCTATTTAGCAGCATTTAAACTTTTTCAATACGGAACTCTAAGCTTGAATTTTGCCGGTCACGTTTCTATTAGAGAGACTATATGTACCTGTGTAATGCACCTTGAACAGAGCATTAGCGCAACGCTCAAGAGGTCCTTGGTTTGATACTTAAGTAAATTTTGTTGTTCATATTTGGCAAAATCATTCTAACTTTGAGCCGGAAATTTATCCAACTAGCTCATATTTTCCCTGCAGGGTAACCATTCTCATATGTGTGGATGTGTGCGAGGAACATAGAATGTTGCCTGCGGAAGCCTACGCACCTCATACGAGCACTTTTAAATAACGAAATTTTGTGCGGGTACACGTACGTGCTTGGCGGCTGTTTGGTACTTTTATGCCACTACGACCGATTTTGAATGAATGGATGCACATACATTAGGGTGTTTCACCAAAAAAAAGTTGCCGGTTTTCCAAAAAAATTATAAAATTAACTATATTATATTTTAAGACTTTGCCACAATATTTTAGAAAAATTTGAAAATTTCCAAACAAAAATAAAAAAAAAAATTTTATAAAAAAAAATTTTAATAACAACAAAATTGGTATTTAATAAAAAAAATGTCTGCCTCAAATAAATTTTTCGTAAAAAAACGTTTATAATTTTGAAAATTTCCAAAAAAAATTAAAAAAAAAATTAAAAATTAAAATTTTTTTTTGCAAATGTTCAAAATTTAAAAATTTGTTTTGAGGTATACAATTTTTGTATTAATATTTTTGGTATTAAACATTTTTTTTTTATAAAAATTTTTTTTGTGATTAAATTTTTTTATAAATTGTTTTTTGTTTTACTTAGAATTTTTACTTTTATTATTAATTCCTTTTACGAAAAATTTTGTTTTAAATTAGTTTTTGCACTTTTTTTTGTGATTTGGTTTCAAAAAGTCACCTCTGCTCTCCAGAAAAATGTTTAAAAATGAAACAGTAAAATTTGTTTTCTTCTTCTTTTTTTTTTGAATATAGAGTAATGCACCCTAAAGTGCATATATGAGCTGGATAAGCGCTCGCAAGGCACTACTACCAAGCGCACAGGTCATTTATGCAGCAAAGTAATGCAATTGCACGTTGCAGTTGTAAAATATTTTTAGCGTGTTGTAAATATTCGCTGTGAAGGTTTTCACTATCAAGTTCGGTATTTGAAATTAACTTTTTATGTGCACTCGTTCAAAATTGTATGCACTCAGCATTCTGTAGCCTAAAACTGGGCGCGCAAGCGATTTAGTTTGTATTCGAATAATTTTTCCCAAATCATTTTTTTTTTTCATTCCCTGCTACTCCTTTAACTACTGCAGTAAATTTCTCTGTCGAAAATTTCTCAGCTTACACACTTACACATATACGCTTAGGATTATATGTAAATATGACTATTTTGCTTTCTTTCTGCTATGCCGCCTAAGCTGAAATTTAATTATTGGTTTGCTTACAACATTTGTTCACTTATTTGTGCGTCGTTGCGCCGCACACTCTACACAATAATTAACGTTCATAAATAATAATTTGAGCACAATATTCCTAACTTTGGAAATACTGGTACTGCTGCTACCTCTGTTGTTGGTGGTGGTGCCTCTTCCTCCTAGATAATTGGCAGTTGTTCAGTTCAGTTGTTTGGCGGGCTAGACTGCCCAAGAGGCCAAGCACGGCAGCTGTGCGCCTCAGCTGCAATGGATAGTTTTATGTATTTAATTATTGATTGCACTCGTTGTTAAATGTTTAGAATTCAAATTCAAAATATTCCAAATTCAAATTATCCGGATATCAGAGGAAGTGGGAGAAATTTTCGTGTGTTCCTTTTTTTTCGTGCCTCTTTGGGTAGAGAATTTTGTGAGAAAGTTTTATGTTTCTAGTTTTGTGGGCGTTGCGATTATTAATTTAAACTATGGGAAAATATAATTTTTGGTGAGTCGAGGTAGAAGATTTTTTGCTGGTGCCAGTAAAGTATCTTAAATGGTATACGGTGTAAATGAAAACAATATTGGTGGCAAAAAAACAGGCAATTTAATGAAAACTGTCTCACCCAAAAAATTCTTTTCTGGACTATGGAACAAGTTAACTACTCACAGGTTGATTACAACTTGACGTGTTGAACTTTGCATTTTTATAGATTATTGCAGGTTTATATTACCTCTGCGCCATAAAACAGCTTCATTGAGATACACCTTTTAACTAAGCACAAATGAGACACCATTTTCACAAACTTCTTCTACAAGGAGGCAGCCCTTCAATAATATCCTGCGGCCATTTTTTACAGACACAAAAGCTAAAAATATATTTTTTTCTAGCGATGATAACGGCATCTTCTTTAGTGTTCTCAATGCAGCGCAAATCTTTGAAGGCTGTGGATCCGTGGCCCAAAGAAAATAATTAGCTTGAGCGTTGCTGGGTTAAATTATGTATCCTTTTTTGTCGTTATAATAATAAAATATAAAATTAGAATACAATTTTTTGTCTTTTTTTTTTGGGCACTAAGGCAAAATGAATACGAGTAATTTAGTGTGGATGAAGCATTTAATGGAAAAAATTAATGACTTACGAGTCTGAAAAATTCAGGGAACAATTTTTTTTAGAGTTTAAAAGTCGTTTAGTTTTTTTTTTAACTATGTTATAATGTCTTTCTTTTCCGGTAAATTTTCTTTCTCCTTAAAATAAGCATACACCATTTTGAAGGTTTTCAAGCCACAGTCTTCTGAACTACTTCTCACGATTTCTGAAGTAAATTTTACGATTTCTGAAGAACAATTAACGTTTATGAAATATATTTTTACTGTTTCTAAAGTTAAATTGCCTATTCTGAAATACTTGTTACGGTTTCTAAAGTACGTTTTACGGTTCCTGAAGTACAATTAAATATTCTGAAATACACGTTATGGTTTTGAACTACAATTGAAGTACATTTTACGATTAACAGTTTTGAAATACACATGACGCTTGCTGAAGTACTCTTGGAAAGGGCATTTTTAGTACTTTTGTTCCAAATTTTATATCTACGGTTTTTGCAGAATACTGTTTTTAAGACGAGAAGTTATACATTAACAAACAGTTATATTTTTCGTAAAGTTGAATGAAAAAGAACTTACCCTGGACAAATTTAATTGTTTAGCTAAAATGAGATTGGCAAGTTCCTCAACACATTCGAACCACCTCAGAGTGTCAGTTGAGTAATCAAAAGTAAGGGTCTTGCTCAAGGGTTAAGGACATATGACCATGTGGTTGCACCGCGATAAACAAATAGCCATATCTGCTCTGGTCCCGATATTTTAGAGATAAAATATGATATTTAACCTCTGAGCATCGGCAAGGTTCGGATTCTCAACACAGCAAAGTAAAAGCGACGAGATCTACTGATGTATATGCCAAACGAACAAATCTAACCAAACAATAAAATAAAAAGAATAAACATATACAAACTAAGAGCTATTTTCAGAGGTGTTCAAGCAATCGAACTTGGCTTTCTAGGAATCATCGGTCAATATTTTACTTATTTTTCAATCTAAACCAATATTTGAAAAAAAAATTATATGCGAGGCACATTAAAAAGCTGTCTTCCAAAGTGTCTTCAATAGCTTTTTGCATTGGAAAAATTTATATGCAAGACATATTGGAGGCATGTCTTGTAAAGTGTCATCCATCACCAATTGATTTATTTCTCAATTCAAACTAAAATTTTAAGAAAATTTGCATTGGTTTGCCTTATTTTTTAATTTAATATATGCAAGACACATTGAGGACATGTCTTGCAAAATGTCATCGATCACCAATTGATTTATTTTTCAATTTAAACATAAGTTTTAAGAAAATGCGCATGCAAGACACATCGGTGACATGTCTTGCAAAGTGTCATCAATAATTATTTTCATTTATTTGAGCTAGAATTCTCAAATAAATAATTATTTTAATAACATTTTAGTTTTTCCTACCCCCAAAAGAAGCATTGACCTTCGATCATCTATCATGGCACACATCACCTACGATTTAGCATTTGAGCAATTTTTCATGTTAATAATTCTGAAATGTTTAAATAATAATAGCATTCAATAATAATGTACAACAACCTATGCGATTTCAATGCTTTTTTGCTTAGCGCGCAATGAGCACACATACACGCATTCCTCACCCTTACCAAACACAAAACAACAGCCTTGAATTGCACAACAAATTCAGTGCATGGCAGTCAAGAACATAAGGCCAGCTCTATTGCGAAGCTCGATAGGCTGGTTTGTGGTCGAAAATGCACGTTTCTCGTTAACGCATTACTTTGATTCAACTTCGTGATTTTTTGCATATGAATGTTAGCACTCACTTTGCTCGCATACTCGTACCCATCAGTAAATTTGTGTGCCGCGTTCATACTTATTTGCCACACGTGCGTCGAATTCCACAAAAAATGAGAATGACTACATATCAAAGTGCATGGGAGTTCTTACAAACACTTTTATATACATATTTACATACATTTGTTTGTAGGCAAAATTTTGTCAACGCATCGACCGATCTCCTGAAAATGACAGCTACCTTTTTTGCTAGATTTGCCCCCCCCGGAAAAGTTCTAACCGAGTCTACGCATGTGCTCAGGGGTGGCTTATGCAATGCCCATGACCCCTCACCTCTTCATCTATGGTCAGGCAATCACGCAGTTGAAGAGTCAGCAAACAGCGGGCGGTGACAGACGATTCCCTCAATAAGTCAGTCAATATGCGCTGACTGACTTGCTTCAGTGGTTCCTGACATATGTACATTCGTATGTATGTACGTACGGCCGCCTGCTCCTTTGCTTGGCTGCTTCCTTCCTTCCTGCCGGCTTGTCAGGCTGCCTGGTTGGTTTGTTTGCGCGCTTCATTGGTTCGTGGGGTTCGTCATAGCGCTTGTCAATTTTGTCGCCGTTCTCATCCTACACAGCAGCGTCGCTGACGCCGTTGTCCTCATCGTTGTTGTTGTTGCTTCTGTACTTTTATTGTTTTTGTAGTTGTTGCGTTGTTGTCAATTGTCTCGCCGTTACTCGGTATTGCCAATAAATAAGTTTTTGATTTATTAAATCGATATTGAAATTTGCCTTCAACTGCTTATTTATTTTCTCTGCACTTTTGATTCACGCAATTCTCTACGTTTCATTTCGTTATTTCGTCAAAAGACTCGCATTCAATTGTCTTGTGTGCCCGCCGCTTTCGTCAATCCCGTTTACTCCCCTGCGGCAGCTATTGACTTTGTGTTTGAGTAGGATTTTTTTTTTGATTTTTTTGTACCATTTTTCTGGTGAGTCCTTGACAGTTGTTCGCATTCACATGCCACGATTAGTGCAATTTGTTTGCATTTATTCCAATTTTCATTTTTTATTTTATTTATTTTTATGCCATTCGTTGCATGAACAATATTACTTAGCTTTCTTATAACCACTGCTACTGCGGAATTTCATTTGGAAGAAGTTTTAAAAGCTAAATGTAATAAATTGCCATAATCGTCTTTGGTGCGTTTTAAAAGTTCATTAAAAACATGACCGCCCTCACTTAGCGAGTTAAGTAGAACAAACAAGTGCATTTCAGCAATGAAAACAATTACACAGATGCCTCAAAGCTTGGGGGTAGAGTGGATGGAGGCTAACGTATTCCGAACATCTGAGTAGATTTCAGCTTCCCCGATTATTGCAGTATTTTTCAGGCTGAACTGATGGCAATAATTAAAGCCATGACACTGTAACAATGTGATGCGACACCTGGAAATGATATCTGCATTTTCACTGACAGTCAGGCGGCGTTAAAATCCTTCACAAAGCAGTCCCCAACCTTCAAGGTAACCATGAAAAGCCGGACATCTCATAACGAGAGGCCTGATTAACTTCGCTCAAATGTATCTGGTGTTTCTGGCCACAGTGACTTTGGGAGAAATTGTAAGGTGAATGAACCAGCAGCACTCGGCACTCCACTTCCTAGAGAGAGTATTGAAAACGATATAAGTACGTAAACTACTATTTTCTACTTATTCCTTAACCCTACAGTAGTCGCGCCCCTGAAACTGACGTAATTGGTCGCGTGGTCTACATATGTAATCCATTTTAAAATTAAAAATACAAAAGATAAATATTTAATTCTTCCATTGCTTTTGATTTAAGTATTCCTGTTATTGTTTAATTTATTAATATTAATCAAAAATAACATAAATAAACTTTCTGTTCTTACATAAAATAAATAAAAACCAAAACTTCATTTTTTAACAAAAAATTAAGATACTTCACAAAAGTATAAAATATATATAAAATAACCAGAAGATAATTGAGATGTTTTAATTGTTTTCGAAACATGACGAACATACAGTCTTGGAATGATCAGGAAAAATGAATTTATTGCAAGCGTTACACACTTTACGGGTGCTTTTATAACGGGCCCTTCCACAATCGTAGCAACGACCAACTACGTTGTGCGTTGGACCTTGATGAGTTACAACTTGTGGAAGATCCAAGAAGTCTTTTATTTTAAATGTCAGTGTTCTAGGTAGCGTGGTAAGTGTTAATCTTTGGTGAGCCAGTGCTTTCATCCAAGACAAGGCTAAGTCTATGAGAAAATCACGCCTTTTGACAGATTCATAGTTACTGTTTGCAGTGTAAATGCATAATGCGTTGAGAGCACTGAGGTTTACAAGATTATAGAACTTAGTCAGCGGCCACCTTCTCGAATTCCTAGATACGTCATAAAGAGAACACATCTTGTCAACCAGATCAACGCCATTTTTAGTGCGATTGTAGTATGTTATTATTTCCGGCTTTCGCTGATTTCCGGTGTCAGAATCAATCGCTGTATCGTTGTGCATTGTAGACATGGCTATTACCACTTTGTTGGCTTTTAGTACATAAGAAGCCAGAGTATATGGAGAGTGAAATCCAAATTTTGAGGAGCATATTGGATTGCTTCTAGCTATTCTAAATTCCCGGGGAACTCCTCTTTTATCTTTTCGAACGGTAGCAACCATTGTAATTCTATTATCAAATCATTGCTTTGCTATTTTCAGAGAGGAAAACCAATTGTCCATAGTAATATTGATATGTCTATTCAAAATTGGTTGCCCCATTCTCATCACGATATCAAATCTCTCGTCGCTTAACCAAAATGGACCTTCGGGCTGTTGGCCGGCGTAAATTTCTAAGTTATAGGTGTATGGGTAATGAACATCTACAAGTGCAAAAACTTTCAGTCCATACTTAGCAGGTTTATTTGGAATATACTGCCGAAAAGAACAACGCCCTCTGAAGGCCGAGAGTTGTTCGTCCAAAGTCATTTCAGCGGAGTAGCATACGTATGTAAATATTATCAGAAAAGTTCCACAAAATTGTAAAATGAAAAAGTATGCCAAAAGTCCACTTTTATTTACAAAGTATAACTAGATATTAGCATAAAACCTAATTTAAAATACTTACGTAATCGGTCGCGCGGCATACATACGTAGACCATGAATTTCACGAACCTCTAGCGACACTACTGCATGCGACAATTAACAGCGGAACACTGAGAGTGACTCTCTATTTGTTAGTTACAAGTAGCAAAAATCTCCAATGAAATCGATGCATAATTTTCAAGAAATTTAAAATTTAATAATGGTGGATTACATATGTAGACCGCGCGACTACTGCAGGGTTAAGAAAAACTAATGAAGGCTGAGGTAGCGAACGCATCTGCAGAATAGCCCAACAATTGTGGTCAACTCTCAATGCTTAACGCACAGCATCACTGCTGAGCTAAAATCAGCATAGCCTTAGCACACCTCTTTCTGTTTTATAGTTAGACACGCTCGGAGGCTAGGCGTGCAGGCACATGTCGTGTACAGAAGCTGTCTAAACGAGGAAGAGATGATCAAGCACCTTCTGTGCCACTATACAGTTCTTTCCAGATGTCGATTCACCATTTTAGGAAGACAATTCTTCTTTAAGTTGTCAGATCTCAGTACTGCAGAAATCAGGGATCTTCTTAATCTATTGAAATGTTCACATCGGTTTTAAAGAGGCCAAAAAAAATGCCTCATGCGATATCACAACAGGCATGACTTTGTCTCATGGACCTCACCGTGTCTCATGGGCGGTGGCTGCGTTGATTTCTTCGACCAACTGAATTTCAGTTTTTGCCGTCCTCTGTTGCAAACAAAACGCTTTCACATCCCCTTTACGTCAGCAAATCAGCTGAGTCCTTCGAAATCGCTGAGAGCCGGTTAACAGTCTGATGTTGGTTACATCAACCTTTTACCTGCAATAATGTATGAGAATATTTGCTTTTAATTTCGATGGAAAGATATACGTCTTCCTCTCCCTTTAAATCCATAATTTTCGAAATAATATCCTGTTCGAAATTTGTGGCATTTTATCCACTTTTCTTGCGATTTAAGCGCCTCTCGATCTGAAATTTTTAGTGTAAATCTGCCAGAATGCTCTTCTTTTTAGAAATTTTTAAATAAATGCTCTCATGAAGTTTAATCTTTCTTTGGCAGCCACGCAATTCCAAATACCATAAGTAATAATACTAAATTAAAATTAAATTTACTTTGTGCGCCTTTTCTTCATTTACGTATTAGAACTAATTGTATTTTCTGCCTTATCTGTAGCACATTTCCTTAAAATTCTTTAAATCACCACTTTGAATTATATTTTCTGAGCGACTCTTTCTATGGCAAATATCTCTGCTCTGTAGTAAGACTCCTTAGTAGTGACTAAGAAATGAAGCGCCATAGATTTTTTGTCACTGATGTAACCGTCTGACCACTTTTTTCATATTTTTTTATTTTATAAAACAAAATTTTTCTAAAAAAGTTACAAAAAAAGGTATAAGAGAGTTTAAATATTTAATACTTTAGTTACTATTGTATTAGTAATTTATTAAATTACCTGGAAATATGAGCAACCGTCTGTATTCTCACAGTCGTTATTATGTTCCAATTTTTTTTGCGAACTGCTAACTATTGGTGTTGGCGTTGGCGTTGGCGTTGGTGTTGGCGCTGCTGTTGCTGCTTGCTTATCTAAGCAGAGCACAAACAACCGCAGTCAGTGCAATTATTTCAGTTGTGCTGGCACATGAATTTTTCTATTATTTGCGCCCCTAAAAGTGTGCTTAATCATAATTCATGGAGACTATTAATAATTACCTGTTATTAGCAGAGGTGTTACGGCAGCTGCCCATATGTAATTCTGTATAGTATTGATGCCTTCTCGTATTGGCAGACCTGAAAGATTTAAAGTGCCTATGTTATTTTGTGGTTGATAATGTGTTCATAGATCCGACTATAAAACCTGTGGGCGAAGGAAAATGTTGGCAATGTTAAAAAGTAATCTATAATTAATCAACTAAATTTATTTTTAAATAACTTTTTTACGAAATAAAAAAAATTTATTGTGAAAAATGAAAATCTTTATGTTGACCTTTACGCGCTCTATTGCTTGTATGTTTGTACACTGCTGTTGTCTAATTCACAAGTGTCAGATATGATTTACGGACGAGGTCATTTGCAAAACTCTATTAATCATTCGATAGAGTGATTAATTTTGTGCCATCTTGTATTATCATGCTGAAGAAAACGAGCATGCATAAGATGTTGCAGATTTTCCTTACAGATCACTAATCGTTTATTTGTGGGCATAAATTGTCCAGCTCGTGAGATCAGTTCTTCATTTGGTATGCCTTGGAAGTGTAGGGGAATTTCTTTTTCTTCAAGATTTTAAGAATTTAAAAGTTAAATTAACAAATGAAAATTGTTTATTAGCCATTTTTATTAGTATGCAAAATTCTATATATACAGGTTGCAATTGCCCAACACTTCTAAGAAATGTCTGAGAATTGTTACTACAAAAAAACCATAAAAAAACAATTAGAAAAATTTTGTAATATCTTCACTGGTGTCTCAAATCAATCAAGAAATTTTGAAAATTGATATTTTAACCCTTTTCACCAAGCACGTCATCGTCGTCTCACCTTGCAGACATATCCAATTGATTAAATTATTATTTCACTTTGAACATTTTTACTGCAATCCTATTGAAAAAAAACTCAAAACTATTTTCGTTCTTTGTTAAAAGCTGCATTCCGTTTGCTATTCTTGCACCATTTTCCAACAAGATGACTCACCTCAGCCTTAACTGCTAGCCAACCAACCGCCACTTTACACTTCGTCGTGGAATTTTGTAAGCCAAAATTTTTAACGCATTTTCCTTTCAGCTTTTATTCGGAATGGTTCTTTTCAATTTGGATTTTAATGTCTTGTGCTTTACAGTCACCACTTGTTGATGGATTTCGAGTCATTTGTAGGTGTAGCTTGTGCGTGTGAGGGTTTGATGGATAAACGTCAAACCGAGCAAATGCTTAATGCGCACCTACAATGGGATAAAGCCGTACATACATATGTATGTGTGTAAGATAAAGAAACAATGGCAAATAGGTTCATGACATGGCATGACACATTTATTGTACTTCAAACACACACATACACATGCACATGCATATGCATTTTATGTGCATGTGCTGCGCTTATTGTTCAGATGCATTCACAGTTAGCTTTTCACACATTACTTTCCACAACTGACTGAGTCCGAAAAGTGACAAGCGCGTTGCACTAATACGCTTAACAAAAGTTGCTATTGTATTACATTCAACGCAGGCAGACAATCAGTTTTGAGCGCGCTTTTGGAGGTTTTGTTTTCAAAGCAACTTCCTTTTCATTATCGGATGGTTTTTTAAGCATTTGAAACTGTTTTGTAGGTAAAAGTAAATGTGCTCTACTGGAACTGAAAACCAAGAACGTACTTAATTACTTGGTAGTAATGTTTTATGGAGGTATGTTTGCTTGCTGGCATGCTTCAACAATTTTTTTAAACTTAATAAGTATGTATCTTGACTAGATATCATTTCTGGCGTGTGAATTTGCATGCATGACACATTGATGACATGTCTTGCAACCTGTCACTGATTACTAAAATACTTAATTTTGCTCGTAAATCGTATTTTAAACGACACATGCTAAGTGACACTTCGTATACATGTCTTGCAAGTAGTCTTTGTTGCGCTAAATACCTTTTTTGAACCGGAAACTGTTGTTGCATGCAAGTTACCTTTTCTGTGTTTCCGAAATTCACTCGACGTCACATACTCAACTCAAGTTCTTACTGAGGGGCTTGTGGCTCTCAACTATGTATTCACAAAAGCTTTTCACCTATTATCTGAAAGCGCAACATTGTCATTGTCATTACACTACGTTGCCTTTGAACAATCTAACTGTCATTATTCGTAGACGTTGTATAAACTGTGCGCGTACGTCAGCAGCATGCGTTGAAAAGACAACCGCAGCTCGTAGCAAACAATAAAAAGTGAAGCAACTCCATATTTAAAAAGATGAATGCCCAGCATTTATTCTACTTACCAGCAAATCTCTTTTTTCTTTTCTTTTTATTATTATTTTTTATGATGCCTGCATTGCATATGAATCCTCCTTCCCGCTGCACACTTCCATCCATCAGCGTGCAGTGTAGTTCGCCTTTCAATCTACCGCCGCCATTGTGTGAGGCGCTGAGTCAGCTGTGTTTGTTGTTATTTTTGCCTCCATTTGCTTGCCGCCAAGCTTTTGTTTACCCCAAGAACACTTACCTTTTATTGTTCTACCACATTTCACACTCCACCAACGCGAATGTGCAACGTTAACATTTTACAAAATTTTTGTTGCTCACTTTGCCCAAGTTGCTTCATTTTTGTTTTCTTTCTCTCTACAATTCTTTGTATAATTTTTTTAAATAAAAAAAAAAGTAACATTACTTTGTCTGCAACCGCAATGCCGAAAAGCCAAAATTATCAGCTTTCCGTGCCACTTGCATCGCCACGTACGCATACTCGAGTCCGCCAACTAGCAGTTGACCGCGTAGGTCACAGCGACGCCACAGGATCTCAGTACTTGGATTAGCTGGAACTGCAAAGCGTTTGTCAAAAGCGTGCGCGGTCGGTGGTGTTAACTCGCGCACGCCGCCAAAGGCACTCACTCACTCACTTGCTCCTCCTTTGCCTGCTCTGGTACCCAACAACAAGAACAACATGCACGTTCTCCGGCTTCGACTCAAACTGACTTCATGGCCAGCCAGACAATCGGACGCTGCTGGCTAAGCAACTGCATACTCCATTCTACCTGCAACCGATGGCTGTGTAGCGATATCGCTCAGGTTCCAGGTTATTTGTGAGTGCAGAAAAATTGCTATCAGCCGAGGTGCATCAGTAGCACTTATTCGTATGTCGGCGGTGGCTGTACTAACTCCACCACACTGGACAGCCTTTGGACATATTACTCGCGTTATTATTATGATGTTGAAAATATTATTAGGCGATTGTTAAGCTCGTATTAGCGTTTTAGTTGCACGTGTGAGAGGATACTTGCTTGGGTGGATACTTATGAAGGGCAACTCAAGCCACCACGTGTGATCTTGAAGCGATCTCATGTCAGGAAAAATGTGATGGGAAAATTGACATGAAAATTAAATGGTATAAATAAGATAATTTGTTGTAATTTTTGCTTGGGGTGGGAACGAAAAAATAGAAATAACTCATTTGACGTGTAAAAGTTTGATTGTCCAAGATGCTGTAAATTACAATCTTAATAGAATGTACTTATACATACATATATTTCTTCTAGAAAAAGGGCAATGCTTCACCAACAAATTCTTCTTCTTACTTGGCGCGATAACCGCTTACGCGATTTTGGCCGAGCTTAACAAAGCGCACCAGTCGTTTCTTTCTCGTGCTAACCGGCGCCAATTGGACACACCAAGTGAAGCCAACTCCTTCTCCACCTGATCTTTCCAACGCAGAGGAGGCCTTCCTCTTCCTCTGCTACCACCAGCTGGTACCGCATCGAATACTTTCAAAGCCGGAGCGTTTGTATCCATTCGGACGACATGACCCAGCCAACGAAGCCGCTGGATCTTTATTCGCTGCGCTATGTCTATGTCGCCGTAAAGCTCATACAGCTCATCGTTCCATCGTCTGCGATATTCGCCAACAAATGCTTGAGGAAAATATGCAGCATATTCTGGCCCAACATATTAAGTAACAAACAGCTCTGGATACAAAGGAACGGGGAGCCTATGTTAATAATAGCTAATATGGAGTGAAGTTGAATGCGCCACGCACTAAGAAAACTGCACCACAGCATCACAAGGAAAGCTTCTGTGTGTCACTAGATTAGAATCATCAGAGAAGTAGGAGACGCGGGCGACCAAAAAACACCTATAAAAGATCCATCCTTCTTGACTTATCTTCAATACACAACAGCTGGGTCAATGATAAGGCGATAGCATATAATCGCGTAAGTGGAAGAAACTCTGTAGAGGCCCTATGCTCCTTAAAGGAGTAATCGGGAGAAAAAAAATTATTCGAGCTCAATGAAACTGAGAAGAAGAATATACAAAAAAATTGTGCGCTCTTATTTATTTGGCAAGAGGTTGTGCAGGTAATCTTATTTGACAGCTGGAGTAAACAACTTTCAGTTCTTACGTAACTTAAGTTAAGTTTGCGTCTTGAGTAATTACACCATTAGTGAAAAAATTGTAAGCAAGCGAACTCTTGGAGGAACATTTAAAAAAACGTGCACGTTTAAAATTAATAGTATGTAAAATTTAATAAGAAATCAGATCCTTAGAGGTACAAGCGAAAAAAAGAAATATTTTTTAAATATTTAAAATTGAAGAAAAAATCGGACTCTTAGAGATGCAAGCAAAAAAAAATTAATAGTGTGTAAACTTGAATAAGAAATCAGATCCTTAAAAATGCAAGGGGCGTTTTCCTGTAAGAACAAAGATGGCGATCTGGTGACTGACATCCAGAGCAATCTTAAATTATGGAGGGAATACTTCTCGAACCTGCTAAATAGTGATAGCTATGCATGTCACAGAGAATGTGAAGATCCCGATACCCCAATCGTCGACGACGGAATTGACGTTCCGCTACCCGCCCATGACGAGGTGAGAATAGCGATAACGCGCCTAAAGAACAACAAAGCCGCGGGCGGCGACTGACTGCCGGCTGAGCTATTCAAACATGGTGGCGAGGAGCTGGTAAGGTGCATGCATCAGCTTCTATGCAAATATGGCCGAATGAAAGCATGCCTGTCGATTGGAATTTAAGTGTGCTCTGTCCAATCCATAAGAAGGGGGATCCTGCAATGAGTGCCAATTACCGCGGGATAAGTCTTCTAAATATCGCCTATAAGGTTCTAGCGAGCGTATTGTGTGAAAGGCTAAAGCCCTCCGTCGCCCAACTGATTGGACCTTATCAGTGTGGCTTTAGACCTGGAAAGTCTACCATCGACCAAGTATTCACAATACGCCAAGTCTTGGGAAAGTCCCATGAAAGGAGAATCGACAGACACCATCTTTTCGTCGATTCCAAAGCTGCATTCGACAGTACGAAAAGGAGTTATCTGTATGCCGCGATGTCTGAATTTCGTATCCCCACAAAACTAATACGGCTATGCAAGATGACGTTGCTCAACACCAGCAATTCCGTTAGAATTGGGAATTACCTCTCCGAGCCGTTTGATACCAAACGAGGTTTCAGACAGGGTGACTCGCTGTCGTGTGTCTTCTTAACCTGATGTTGCACATTGGCAGCGGCGAATATCGCAGGCGATGGAACGATGAACTGTATGAGCTTTACGACGATATAGACATAGCGCAGCGAATAAAGATCCAGCGGCTACGTCGGCTGGGTCATGTCGTCCGAATGGATACAAACGCTCCGGCTTTGAAAGTATTCGATGCGGTACCAGCTGGTGGTAGCAGAGGACGAGGAAGGCCTCCTCTGCGTTGGAAAGATCAGGTGGAGAAGGACTTGGCTTCACGTGGTGTGTCCAATTGGCGCCGGTTAGCACGAGAAAGAAACGACTGGCGCGCTTTGTTAAACACGGCCAAAATCGCATAAGCGGTTATAGCGCCAATTAAGAAGAAGAAGAAGAAAATTTAATACCTCGCAGGCAGTGAAGTTTTGACCATCAGGACATGTAACGGCATAGGTCAAAACTGAGCTAAATAATAATGTCCCTAAGTATTTCGGACGGCTTTCTCGGTAACTCTGTACACATATAGCAGACTTCTTACAAATCTTAAAAAAATTGTATTTATGGATTGGTGAAGACACCTATTTATCGAAACTAAAAGGTTCACTGATCATGCTTTGCTGATCTCGCTTGTAGAGAAACGCGGCATTCCCCTCATACTTATTTATCATCAAGGGAAAAATAAGCCTAATAATAGTTTTGATTTATTGACATCATTGCTTTGCCACAACATACACATAAGTGAATGCGTACGCTTCTTTCGCTAGCCTATCCCATATCGAATTTTAAATTCCATAAGCGTAGCTAAAAGTATTCCACAAGCCTCATCTATCACAGTCCATCGCTCCACATATCTGTGCTGTTGGAATTGTACGCTGAGCTGGTATGGCAAACTTAAGTTTAGCAAAATCATTACGCTTAATTACCGTAAGTTGAGCGTGTGTGAGAGGCATTTTGAACGTAGAATGTGTGTATGTAGCGAAGCAAGAAATTGTGGGAAAATACGCGAAGCAAAAATGCGGCAAAATGAAATTAAAGCGATCGCAAAATATTTTACTAAATATGAGTGAAACACAAAAATTTATTTTTAGCACAAATTAATAAGATTTCGCTAATTTTAGTAGAACGAACGACCCCGATATCTTGACGAATATTTGTAGCTAAGTATTTGTAGTAAGCGCAGTGCGTGTGCGTAATACTAGAATACCCCGTATTTGCAACTGCTTAACGCTATCGAGATAAGATATTTTACAAAAGTAAACCTAATTATACTGGCATGACGTGGGAAATCGATTTAGCCATTTCTATCTGCCCCGCTCTAAGACCGTGCAGGCGCTGACTAGAATAAAGATTGAGTTAACTCTACAAGGAACGCGCTTCCCGATGCTACCAGCCGTAGTATTTTTCAAATTCATACAGGTTAAAAGTCATGTCGTCCAATTCTAATGAATCGCACAATGGTCATTCGCACCATTTAACTTGTCGGCGTTATCGATGACATATGTACTAACATCTAAATATGCTTACGCAACACATACGCGCATGGCATATTAAAATACCAGTGGAGTGAAATGTGTAAGCATACCCTGTAGGGATAATCTTTACACGTGAAAAAAATTTCTGATGCAAGGGCACCGAACTGATGCCTGCGAATTTGTGCTCAAATGAAATGAAGCCAAAACATTTTAAAGGAGGATGTTAACTGAGGATGAGAAATTGTTCACATTTAATACAAAATAACAGCCGAAAAAGAGCTTAGTCACATTGCGGCGAGGCGACCCAAATGGGCTTTATTGTGGGTGCTGCTGGAATAGAAAGAAAACTTCTCATTACGAGCTCCTTCCCTCAGCACAAACACTCAAGTCGGATTTCTATTTTCAATAGGCGGCCAGATTGAAGCAGACAATCGATACCAAAAACCATTCGACCAGCCAGAGCTGTTGATGTAATGGAGAAAATTGATGGGAAATAAGTTTGCAAAGTTGATGGAAATAAGTGGCACAGCTCCAGGCTGTTGAAGGAAGGAGGACCCAGTGACTTTAATAGTCTAGCTACTAAACTTGGACACTTGCAGAGAAAGTGCTCAACAGTATCCTTTTCTGAAAGCCCCCACAGCTTGGGTGCCACATCGGCGTACATTTGGCCCTTTCACGGAAATCGCCTTGTATAATATTGACTTGCATACTGGTCTGGGTTGAATCTTGGCTTCCTTTCGACCAAGAATCTTGATCCTTTGAAGGCATCTTCCAGTTTTCAAGTACAAAGATCTTAGCGTCGTTATTAACTGCGTCAATCCAGATTTTCCTTGGGCGAGCCCTTTTATAAGGCACATACAGCTTATTTTTGTAGGTCTTTTTTGTAATTTCGTTTGGGTCCATCCTCAGAACATATCCAGCTCACTTAAGACTATGAAGTTTGATGCAGTCGGCGATTTGGAAGGCGTTTAGCTAGG
Organism: Anastrepha fraterculus; assembly: GCA_037575425.1. Lineage (NCBI taxonomy): Eukaryota > Metazoa > Arthropoda > Insecta > Diptera > Tephritidae > Anastrepha > Anastrepha fraterculus. The sequence continues at coordinate 42,736 of JAYXIM010023343.1, read as the reverse complement.
CATTTAGCGTTGTCACGTAGACGATAGTTGACGTCCGGTCAAAAAAGGCGCCTTACAATTTTCACTCAAATATGTTAAGCTTTTCTTCATACACCTTAACGACGATGGAGACTACACAGCTTATTAAGTAATTGCGACTCGTAGTTTAGTACACACTTTTATGTAAAAAAAATATAAATATATATCTTTTATACTTCATGAATAATCGCTGACTGTAAAATCATTTGGCACTTTTCTTGTTAGTTATGGTACTCGATTCACTAAAAGTGCGCCAGTTTCGTGCTAGCGGTTTTTCCTGCAGAGTACGCACAAATATAAGGGTATACGTATACATATATACACACACACGCACATGCATACCGATGCAAGATAGGTCTAACCGATTTGATTGCGCCGGATTGTGAGTACGCGTAACAGTTCACAGCGTAGTTACATATTCGTTAGGTTTTTAGCACCGTTAAGCACCTTTTCTATATGCAAGTCACACGAAACATTTTACCAAAATGATTTAAATTCTCAATGCGCTGAACTTGTTTTGATAAACGTTCATCAAATGAATTCATTCTCAGAATTTCAGATACTCATACGAGTACAAGTAGCGCACGCGTAATACGCATAGTAGTGCATGTAATGTTCATACGTATATGGGTATATATAAATAATGTATTGGGCTTGACGCGTTTTTTCATATATATGGAAATTTCTCACAAATTTCGAGGCCCAATAAATCACATAAAAATAACGCTTCAATATAAAGAAGAGATTCATATGAATTCGAAATTTCATTTCCACATATCTTTTTACCGAAATTTGAATTTCTGATCAAATTTAGTTGTCAACTCACAGGAATAAATATATGAGCCCGTGCTCTGCATCCAAATTGGAATATATTTAATTCTCTTTAATTTATGTGGACGTTTTCAACAACCGATTTTATGAAATTCGAAAAGTATGTAGGTTACCTTCAAAATGCTATAAAAATGAATCGTAAAATGTGTTGGTAAGCGCATAACTCAACAACGCATGGACCAATCTTAACAATTCTTTTTTGGTCCTTGAAGTCCAAGGATGGTTTTTACGGTGAGAAAAATTCGAATATTTTCCGCGAAAACCCTAAAACAGCCCTTTTCTTTTTCCCATACAAATATTGCGCGCTCGTGTGTGTGTGTGTGTGTTCGCGTTGGAGAATCTAATGCGTTCACACAAAAGTGATAATATCGTGAACTCGACCAAATTGAAAAGGCAAAAAATGTAAGAGCTATAGATTTGATTGGCCTCGCAATATTCTTTCTTTTGTTCTAGTTTCAGAACGCGTTAAAGAATGATTTCATTCACAAATAATAAATAAAAATAGTTAAGTAAATTCTAAGAATAATCATGCAGGACTCCACATATATTTTAAGAATAACAAAAGACAAACATATTTTACAAGATCTACGGAGCAATCATAACCCATTTGGTGGTGAAATGATTTTATTAGCAGGAGATTTTCGTCAAACATAGCCAGTGATTACACGATCAACATTGCGAGTGATTTCACGATGATAAAAACGACCAATATGGAGACATATTCTCTAAACAATTCATTGGTATTGATAATAACGAATTTCCTATAGACACCTTGACTGGTTGCATTAACTTTCCTCAAAGCTTTTGTCAGTTAACTCGATCAAAAGATGAACTTATTCAAAAGGTCTTTCCAGATGTTGCTCAAAATTACAGAAACCATGATTGGTTGAGTGAACGGACTCTATAGGCTGCAAAAGAGATGTAATGAATTAAATTTAAAAATTCAAGAACAAATTACAGGCGAATTGAGGATATATACATCAGTTGATTAGGCTACAAACCAAGATGATGTCGTGAACTATCCGCCTGAATTTTTAAACTCGCTGGATTTACCAGGATTGCCACCTCACAATCTTCAATTAAAGGTTGGATCGGTAGTTATGAATAATGTTGAGAAATATCAACCAACCGCGTCTTTACAACGCCACACGATTAGCGATAAAGAAATTATTGAACAACGTGGTAGAAGCAACTATTCTGAAAGAAAAGTATAAAGGAATACGTTTTGATACCACGCATCCCAATGATTCCGACTGATGTACCATTTGAATTTAAACGACTACAGTGTCCAGTGCGGCTTGCTTTTGCTATGACCATAAATAAGTCCCAGGGGCAATTATTAGGTGTTTTTGGTATTAATCTGTATATATTAAAGCACTACATTAAAAATAAAACAGATTTTTGTTAATAATTATCATTCACTTGATTTACAACAAAGCGATTACTGAAAATACTTATGTATACACGTTTTATTTCATTATTCTTTATTATATCGGTTATTAACCCTTTGTTAATACAATAATAATAATAATAAACAATTAATTATCTCTATGTTTTGTCATTGAAGCACCCTCTTTATAAATATTTGTCAACTTTAGGTTCCCACTATCCCTTTAGCTTTTTTTCTATCAGGTTTGAACCTTTAGTCCCCTCTTAGTTTGAAGCCCTCTGGCAAACATCCCAGTCGGGGTTTAGTGGGTCCCAAAAGGGTGGCCAAAGTTCGGGGAAGCGAAGATACTTAGGTCGCCCGAGCTCACCCTTTTCTTCTGAACAGAACCGTCACCATAATGATGGGGCGGTGTGTGAGGGTCAGCAGAGTAAAAACGTCTTAAGGTCGAAATATAAACTGCCACATTCAAAATCTATTTGACAGAACGAAGTCTGTCGGGGCCGCTAGTATTATATATACATATGTATGTATCTAGAACTTTTTTCAAAATAATTACATAAATCTAATTTTTTCGTCCACGTAATTTTCAATTAATCTAGAATTGATTCTGAACTATGTTCCTCTTGCGGATAGTCTATACCTCTTCCAACCATATGAGTTTTCGGGAATGTTTACAATAACAATGCACCCCTTTGCCATATTTGTATTATTTTAAGCGATTAAAGTCAGCTTTCCTAGGGGAGATCTACTTCTCAAGGTAGTGATAATAAAAACTAGTAAATATCTTTTTTTTAATTTCATTCTTTCCGAAGAGCAGTTTTTTTTAAATTAAAGTGCTTTTTGTTGCTCTAGAGCAGATAAGCTGCAAAAATTGTATATGTAATTTTTAGTTTCACATTTATTAAAAAAAAAATCCTAAAAAATCACTTGTTTCGTTGTTGTAACCCTTTGTAACCACTTAAGAGGTCATTGGAAAAATTTCAAAATGTTATTTTTTTTACTTAAAATATGCCCTTTTCGAATGGTAGTCACGCAGTAACCCAGTAAAGGGATTAAGGTGAAAACATCTAAATTCTTCTATAAGGTGGCGCAAAATTAATCATCTAATTTTGTTTTTGAATAACGTTTTTATTAAATAAGATGTCTAATTCACAAGTGTAAAGGAAGATCCAAAATGGATAACGCCGCCCAGGTCCAATTTTTCGGGAGAGTCAACTTCAGCGCCATTTTTAAAAATTGTTAAAAAAAATTTAATTTTTTACATACAAAGAAGTTAAATATAAAGCCTAAAAAATTTAAATATCGTTTTTAATTTTTTTTATTGTAAAAAAAATTCTTAAACAATTTTCAAGCTCTAGACCACCAGCACCCCTTAATGAATATAAGTAAATATATGCACATAATCTGTAGGGTTCTTGTAATGGTAGACTAAAATAAATAAATAAGTAAATATTTCAATGTATGCATAATCGAAAAAACACTCACACCGAAACTAAAAATAGCACCTACACTTGGTTCCGCGCGGGAGTTATGTACTCTTAATAGCATTAACATTACTCTGTTCACGAACATTATGCTGTTAAGCTGCATACTCATAGCATCATATTTAGCTCTTTATTAGATCTTAGTTTAATTATGTTATAACAGCAATAACATCATTCTGTTGTATCAATGCAATAATCTTTTTATAAGTTTCAACTTACATTCTAATTTTTGCCTTAAAATTCATATCAAAATAGGTACACCTCAAACTGTATTTTCAAATAACATAATTCGCGAGTCATGTAATAGCATTAACATTACTCTGTTACCTATTAACATTATTCTGTTGAGCTACTCGTCAACATGAGCTGCTCATAGTTCTCTATTATTGTAGATTTTAGCTCGCATTAGGCTTTCCTGGATAAAATAGCTTAAGCCTAAATAAGCTTACATTGGAATTTAAGGCTTAAGTTTCATGTAATAATAAATAGATCTCAACCTGCTAAGCTACGCTGGTAATTTTATAACTCACGCCCTTCAAGACCTAACCGAAGCAATATTGTGCAGCTGTGCATGATTTAAAAAAAAATTGTAGAGTTTATCACATCTCGAATAAAGCACTTCTATCAGAATTTTGGATTACGCTACTTGAAAGGAAAACAAAAATAACCCCAAGTGGTTATGAGAATTTTTGCAAAATTTGTTGTCTTGTGCTATTTAATCATCCCGCTGACAAATATTTCCTAAATATGGTTTGCTTAATTCTTTCCACCGCTACAGTGGCCTAACCCCATAGGCTCTTAAGTGGATAAATCAGCTTAGAGGGTAATTTTCGACCCGCTACTATTTAATTTTCTGCAAAAGCATTGCTTAATCTCTACTAACCAGTATTTAAGCGCTCTTTAGTATGCTGCATAATTCTGCCTAAGTTGAAGCTAATTGTATATATTCACTAATAAATGCTTGTACTACCGTCGCATTCGCTGCCTTTTCAAGCAATTAAGTAATGAACGGAAATTAACTACAAAAACTTAAGCGTTTCTATATGTAACAAAAAAAGCTTTTCGCGTCACTTACAAATGCTCGCTATTGCTGAACAGGATAGTTTCACAATTTCGTTTCGCAGACAGTTTACGAAATATGTACTTGCAGCATATCAGGAGGCCGCTTCCACTTTGCGCGCTTCGCTCAACTTTGCGAGCTTTATTACACCTAATAAGGCCAGCAGCGTGTTTATGGTATTAAGCCATGTAATCGTGTGTGTTTAGGTGCGAAACATGCAAAAAACAACAATCGCTGCCATTTTTCATTTCTCATTTAACCTGCTGCCAATACAAATTTAGACTTTATTACCTGCAACTAGTGGTGCTCACTTTAACTTGCTGGCTGTCGTTAAAAGCCAAAAGCAAAAATTAAGGAAGTTACCCTTCAGCATTCAGCATTCAGTCAGGAAGCATATCAACAGCCATCAACAATCAGCGTCTGAGTTTCAGCAGTGCACCGCGGTTGGTTGACGGGTTATTTGAGGCGGCTATTAAATGGCAAGGGCGCACAATCAATCCATCAATCCAGTTAAAGTTGTAGCGCTTCGTATGCGCATGCGCAACCACTCACACTTGGTCGTGCCACATACATGCATACATGCATAGTTGCCCCACACTCTCACACATTTATTACCACTCATTATCTTGTTAAGTCATCATTGTATGTTACCATCGCCATCAGTGGTCGTGGCGAGTTGATGGCATCGTGCGCATGTATGCACGTGCAACAGTTCATGCATTGCAACACACACAGCCGTACATGCATACATGCACTCAATCGAGATCTGCTCGTGCAATAAACTTGAATGCACATTTCGTGAAATTATTTATTAGGTGGCCCAGCAACATCTGCATATTCGTTAAAGCCTCGCTGATGAAGACGAGTGTGGCATTTGAGCCACATTGGTTGGCTGGTCGGCTGGTTGGCTGGTTAGCTTGTTAGCTGGTTGGCTTTGGTGCTGCAAATTACCGGTGAGTAGGTGTTGTCATTAAATGCAATTTCGCAGCAACACAATCGCCACCACTCACAATTGTCTTTAAATGCAATGTAGAAATAAAATGTTAAGACAAATGATTTCCACAGTTAATGATAGGTTCGACTAATGCGCTTGCGCACCTCTGTCCCTTTGACTGGGTTTCGATAGCTTGCTTTCGGTTGGTCAAAATGAGCGCATGACTGCCTAACTGGATGAATAAAAGTTGCTCGTTCGTTGAGTTGCTCGTATAAATGTCGACTTTAATTGTGGGTTTTTGGCACTTCCATACGAAATTGGCGTAGTGTGTCGTTAATAAATTGAAATGAAACCCTCTGCTTAAAGTTTTGTTTTATTCCATTTTTTCGCAAGCTTTGCATATGCATCGTGTTGAATTGCATGTCGGCAATTGAATGGTTGAACGCTTTCGAGACGTAACTTTTTTCATGTCGGTAAAAAATTGTGAAAGAGTTCAGTGAAAGAAATTTGTAAAGACATGATACTAATTGGCTTTCGTTGGAGTTTTTTTAATTATATTCACACTAAGCTAATTAGTCAGGTTCAATGATGTAGTTCGAATGAAATTATAAATCCGGAGCGTGTTTTCTCTTTATTAAACTGACAAGTGGCGTTTTGCGAGAGTTACTTGTTATTTTGGATGTTTCCTTTATAACTTCCCATGGTTGGTTGGTTAGTTAAAATGTTCTCCAAGAAACCAATTAGTGCCTCCGTACCATTTTGTTGTCACATCCGCGATACCCGTATTCCTTTACCACTGTATCCAGTCTGTGCGATAGAGAAACCTTATACCAGCGAGCTTTTCAAAGTTTCCAAAAAGCTGTTTGCCAAGTGTTAACATCTTCGCCTTCCATAGAGCAGGGCATTCACAGAGGAAGTGGAAGATTGTTTCTTTTTCTCCGGTTGATTACAACTATGGCGGCGTGTATGGTGTGTGTACCTAGGGATACCCATTCTGGCTAGTTGCTCACCTATGGGCCAGAAGACAGTTATCACTGCCGTGAGTCTACAGGCAACGCTTCTTCTCATATTTGTCAATGTTTACGTTTAATTGTAGTTGTAGGTGAACCATTACGTTCCGCTAACTTTCCAAGTCGTCTGATCTCTTCATCTCCAATACGCGATTCGGAGGGGTTTTGCGGATATTGTTTTCTTGATTGCTCCCAGTGGAGGGAATACCGATTCTGCAAGAATGTTACTCATGGCTGAACCCCCTCTTGCGAGTTCATCTGCTTTTTCGTTACCTTTAACGTTCCAATGTCCTGGAACCCAGATTAAGGTAAAGTTTTGAGTTTCAATCAAGGTGGTAAGGCTATTCCTATTTTGTTTCACCAGTTACTTGCCGGTACTTGGCTATCCGAAGAAAAAGCGGTGTTGCCCTTAAAAGAGAAGTATACTATTATTAGCCTACAAGTCTCCCCTATTGGGAAGACGCACAGATTTTCCAATTCTAAGTCTATGAGAATATATAAGTATGTCTGCTCCAACACAAACAGTCCATTTTTAAATCATCAGTCTATACAGGTAGCGTCGAAATTGTTCAGCGAAAGTTCCTTACTCCATTTCTGCTGAGATGGAAAGAGAGTGGCAAAATTCGTATTAAATGTCACCGTTGAGACGATGTAATCAGCCTTTATCGAGGTATGCTGAGTTTGTTGCAATAATTGACTGACAGGACCATACCTTTTTTACTGTGAAATGTCACCTTAACAACGAGCATCAACTTGAAATTAATCGATACTTCACGAGATATGGATCACTACAGCCAGCTACCGAGAAAATAATAGATTTATTTCAGCTAATATAATCTTCAGTTTCCAGTCAAAAGAGTATTTGCACACATGCCGATCCACCTCCACGAGTAGCAAAACTATACCAAAAGCTCACTTGGTGTCCACGAAAGGCCATTGTGTTGCGGCACAGAGGAAGATTTCTCTGCGTGTCCTTAAACCATCCCGATACTTTGAAGAATCCAATCGGCTCCACCAAAAAACAAAACTGCTCAGTTTTTTGAATTAATAGTTCCCCGGAATCTGAAGCGATTTTTGACGTGCGGGTTACAGTGGCCTGCTCCCTCATTCCCCGTTATACAAATGTGCCCCAGGATGCAATAAAAAAGTGAATATCAAAATATTTGAGAGCAAAATATCCAAAAGTTGAAACCACAATACATTTTCCATTTCAAATAAATCGGTTTACCACTCAAACCACAATTTATCGCACAAGCACAAGCACACGCTTAGAGCACAGAGCTGCACTTACGAGTTAATATTGCGGTTAAAGGTGTTGCATAGCGATTACTTGCAACAATGTTGCCAATGCACGAAAGGTGTAATGCGTCTAAGTCTGTTGCCGCTACGCGCAGTAAACTGCTCAGGCTGCCTAAACCGTGACTGTGGAGAAAAAGCGAAACTGCATAGCTTAGCTCTACAGCCGATGATGATTCTGTACCAGTTGATGAATGCCGTCGATAATGACGAGTTCATGATTGGATTGCCGTTGATATACATAGGCGCTGTTGCTAACCATGTGATCGATTTATATACCGAATAAACTTCACTGATGGCACTGCTTGCGCGTATAGTTTGAGAACTTGAGCTGCCGAATAAGCTGTCCCTTTACCTCCGTTTCCTAACCGAAAGGAATGAATTGAAAAAATTGTATTTGCTGGTTAAAGGTTACTTTTTATTCTGAACGTTTGAGAAATAATTAAAATTCGTCCATTGTAATATAATATAGGGGGAAGAGATGGGGTAATAGAAGGAAACAAACCAAACAAACGGAAAAATGAAGAAGAAACTTGGGATTTGAGAATGAAGACCAACAGTGACTAATTAGGTTTATATTAACCGCTTCAAGCTACTAATGAAATTTATCTGGTGTGTGATATTTAATGCGCAAATAGTGCGAGCATAGATGTCTAAATCTTTACCGGACGAGAGCAGAACAGCTGAGAAGAAGGTGTTGACATCATTCCACCTCATCCTCCAGACAGCTTCTGCAGAAAGGGCTTGAAGTAATCGCAAGTCTCACTGCATGGGCCCCTAACGGAAAACGTCTGGTAAGGATACCTACCAAATTCGAGAGCTGCGGCTTTGTTAGCCTTAGAAGTTCCCTCAAGCGCTCATGATATACGCGTGGGTAGAAGTATCTGGCGACTTTTCACTGATCTGACGCGAGGCCCATCTTTCCAGGAGTAGATCGCAGGTTCTCAAGGCAAGCCCAAAACTCTCGTTTTGCGATTAAACCATCTCCAGGGTCCCCTGTCTAGCCAGCTCATCAGCCCCTCTATGTCGCAGTTTCCCTCTATGTCGCTGTGACTAGGAAACGGGGTGAAGTATTCGGAGGCAGTCGAGAGAGAAGTCAGGCGTTTCCCGACTATTTTCGAGTGCTTAAACAATGAGTGTAAGGCTCTCATTGGCGCCTAGCTGCTGGAGTTGATATTTACGTTCTTTGCAGTAGTCAACAGGCTCTTAATATATTGAAAAACGCTCACCTCGCACTTCATTTTTGATAGATGGGAACAGAAAGAAGCCATTGGGCGCTCAATCAGGTGCATACAAGCAAGGAATTAATAACTGAATCATTTTCTTGGTTGAGCTGCTAGCTTTGTCCTAGTGGTAAGTGATGTGCCGCTCTTTTTTGATTGACTCTTCTCTTGATCTTCTAGCTCAGCTGTAGTAACTAAGAATCTTAAACGATTTTTGCCAAGCTGTTTCTTCGGCGCCAGTTGGACACAACAAGTTCTTCTTCACCTAAAACTTCCAACGCAGAATAGTTCTTGTTCTTCCTCTACTACCAACAGCTGGTACCGCATCGAATACTTTCAGAGTCGGGGCGTTTGAATCCATTCGGATGACAGGACCTGGAGTTATGAATAACTTCGGTCTGGTTAGAATTTACGTCCAATCCACAGTCTCTAAAGCACTTCCTATAAGTCTCATATGGGATCTCCGAGTTTAATAACCTCCATATAAAGACAAGATAATTGTTGATATATATTCTTCCATCTTACAACACGAATTTATGTTTTGCTTTACTTTATTGGTTTGTTTTCCATTAGAACACGACACTCGGACGCTTCGAGTCTATAAACTCATATATTTCCACAAGTTTCGCTCTATTACATGACATTGCCAATAGCCGATCTTATTACAAAATTATAGACACACAATCGCCATAACTAACACGTATCCGAGACGTGAGTGTCCAATGGACCGTCCAATGCACCGATGCACCCATGCACCAATGCGCTGAAAATCGCATGCGGCAGTTGCAGTGCAGCACTTAATGCTCCACATCAGATAGGTACATAGCAATAATAAGCCTATTTAACCATTTTATCTGCGATGAAGATCAGATGGCGGCCATAAAAAACAATAAAGGGTAAGATACTGGAATTCTCGTGAATCGCAACTATTTGTAAACTTAAGTATGTATGCATGCACGAAAGAAAGCATATACACATTAGGGTGGCTCACCGGGCGAAGTTGAGGTTCTTCATCCTGAATTATGAAATATATTATATTTTAAGCGTTTGGTTAAAATATTTCGGAAAAATATTAAAAATTATGAGAGCTACAGCAAATACAAAAACTTCCAAAAATCAAGTTTTAAGGATAAAAATTTATTTTCAAAAATATTTTTTTTAAAAACTCACTTCAGATAAAAGAGGAGTTTAAACTCAAAAGTTCTGCATAAAAATTAAAAAAAAAAATAATTATATTAGCAAAAAACAGAATGGCCAAGCCCGACGGCTTTTTCATTTATTTATTATGCCTGATTTCTCTCTGGGCAGCATCCGAATACTTCGATATTAGGCTTATTTGGGTGCCGGGTCACAGTGGCATAGCGAGAAACTGCTAGAACAGCCTAGAGAGGGGACCCTCGGGGCGGTTTCTCCGCGAAATGTGTGGATTGAGGTTCCCTTGAGAACCTATGGTCTACCCCTGGGTAGATGGGCCTCACGTCTACTAAGCGAACGCTGGGTTAGAGCGCAAATAGGCAAAGTTGCGAGATCCTTCTGGCCACGGGTAGATCCGGAGCGCTCGAGGGAAACTTCTGAGGCCAACAAAGCCGCTACTCATGGAAAAGGTAGGCATCTTGAAAGTGCACTCTACCCAGCATGAGGAGAAGCGGATGAGACGACGGACCACTTTCTGCTCGTCTGCCCGACCTCTCTCGAATCAGGCTTGAGGTCTTTAGCACTGATGCGTTAAGAAGCGTCGACCTTGGTTACAACGCACCACAAGATCTACTCAGATTTCTTCTTAGGTCGGGTAGACTTAAAGAAACTTAACCGATTGCAGTACAATGGAATTAATGTTGTCTGAGTGCTGTACTTGCGAATTGTCTCGACAAAAAGCAAAAAAATGCCGCAGGTCTCGTATTTCGTGGGTTTCATTTCCGGCCATTGCCTGTTGGATATCTATGCGGTGAGGCTGTCTGGAAGAAGAGGTGGAATCATCTCAACACCTTTTTCTGAGCTATTCTGCTCTCATCGGGCAAAGATGTAGACATTTGAGATCTCACTTGTTTGCTACACCTGCGGATATTGCGGTCTAAATGTCACACAGCAGGTGAATTTCATCAGTAGCTTGAAGTGGATAATACAAACGTAATTAGCCATTTCTTGGTCGGCATCTTCAGATCCAAACGGGCACCTTTCTACTCCATGTTCGGTTTTTCTCCTTCTGTTTTTCCTCTGTATGGTATCCCAATGGACGAATTTCATTCTTTGTCTAAGTGGATGCTCGCGAGGGCAGCTATTTATCCTAACATTACCTAAGGGTTCATTTTCCAAGAAATAAAAAGGGTGCGAAAATATCTGTTCAATGGCATTTTAGCAGTATAATTCGGTCAACATTTGGCCGATTTATTCAAATTTTTCTTAAATCTATCTTACAAAAAGAGCAATAAATAGCATCAAAAATATCATTGTTTTGATTCTCTTGGTAAAATTTTTAATCAATTTTATGCAAACATTTTATCTGAGGTAGATTTTTGGAAAAAATATTTGTATGAAGTATTTTTCACCTCCATTTTTTTAATTAAATCTTAATATTTTTCCGAAATATTTTTTGGAGGTAGTCTTAAAATATAATATAATTAATTATATAATTCCGTTGGAAAAGAAATGCTGAGCTTTTTTTTTACACAGAAAGTGATGCACCCTAACACACATGCGGACTCGTTTACCACTTAGATGCATGTAAGTGAGTTGAATGTGTGTCCCATCGGAATTTACACGTGCGATCAGTGTGCGATCATAACACCAATTTAAAGTGCCTCAAAGTGGCTATCCACAGCGCTACATCAATGCGGAATCATATGCAGTTCGCGGCTATTCGCTGCATTGCAGCATCGGCCGGCCAATGTAATGCGAGATCACGTGTTGATGCACACGATCACTCTCGTGGTAGAAAAAGAAATCGAACAAGCCTAGTTTACTCGTGGTGCACACAACTAACCAGAGTGGTTTGTGCATTTATTTATGTATGTACCTGTAGACACATATGATCGCGCAAGTGATCGCACAAGTAATCGAATATGGCGCACAGATTTCAACCCAACGCTCATAAAATTGTCTTAGACAAAATTCTATTGTAATCTTCTTCTTCATCGTTCCATCATATAAAAATATTTTGAGGAACATAATTCTTTTTTTTAGAAAAAGGGAACTCACTCATCACTCTTCTTTATTTTTATTATTATTATTTTTTTTTTTTCTAAAAATGTTTGGCAGTAATTGCCTTGCCTCTTAGCTTGTTGCAGCCTGCTGAGCGCAAAAGCGATATAAATAACAGGAATTGGCGTTAAAAAACGCGCCTGCCACTTTTGGACTGCTGCATCAACTACATACTTAAACAGCTACACATATACTCGTACAAGTATGCGCGTGTATGCGTGTGTGTATGTCGTATTTGTGTGGTCAGTAATGCGAAGATAATGATGCACTGATGATCAACATGATAACAACACGTCGGACCTACTCAGCTACATGTTGTTGTTGTACAATTTTTGTTGGTAGTTGATACAAAATTTTTTTTGGTGTTGCCATGATGAGTGCGCTCTTCGCAACTGCCTCACTACTTGTTCTGTTGATACGTTGCAGCAACAAGCTGACCACTTTACAAGTATCCTTTTTTGTAGAATTTATTGTTTGTGTATTCGGATGTATATTTATTTGTTGGTGTGTTTGATTTTAGTTCCATAATTTTGTTGGCCATCAGTTTCGTCTTATTCTTGTTCGCTGTTGCTTACCACTTACCAGACTCATAATAGAGTTTATACTCGTGAAGTAAGTAGTTTTGCCTCTGTTGAAGGCGAATTATGTGTAGTTGCTCTTTAAAGCAGCTGTGCACCAGTTCGAAGCACTTCGACGGACATCAATATGAGAGTAAATTTCTAGAGGTGTCAAGTTCTGGATATAGCTAGTTTTCCAGTTCCCATTCTACAATTTGTAAAGCAGTTTTTTTGATTAGTCTTAGCTTAGTTCGTCTAACTGATTTACTTAAAAATTTACTTACTTAAAATCCCATTTAAACGACCCTTTACAAAGCTTGGGATATACGAGTAGACCATTATTTAGTATGGATAATAAAATGCATGATTTAGAGTTTATTTTTCTTCTTCCTTGTGACATTGCTCTTGAGGGAATAGGGCCTCTAGGGACATTTCTTTTCTATCTGACCCAGTTCTGGGCAGTTATTTTTGACTGTTATCCCACGTTATATGGCCCGCTACAGGTTCGCCGAGTGTTGACCTTCGCCAAGTAATTGTGGGCGACGATGACTTCTGCTGCCTTGCGGACTCCATTCTTACGCCATTCTTGTTAAAGTGGCTTAATAATGGCCTATCCATCTCCACAGCTCAATTTTCTTCTCATCTTCTTTATGCTGTGTCTTAAATAATTATAGCACAGGACCTGATTGATGAGTTTTTACCATTTATTTGTGTCTTATTAAATTTTAATAATTTTTTAGAAAAACATAGATCATTCTTACACAAAAACCATATAACATACATCCAACTTTCAAACTTTCTGCGAACTTAAAAACAAAATTCAAAAAATGTTCATAAAAGCTTCTTACTTTTTAAACAATTTTTTAATTAGAATTTCTGAATAAATTCTAGTTTGAGGTTGCTAAAAAATTCCTTTTATTTTTTATAATTTACTCCATACAACGAATGCGCGACACGGGTTTTTTGGTGGTTTTTATATGGAGAAAAAGTACTGTCACGGTTCGACAGAATTTGATTTCTCTTCATAATTAAAATAGATTACAGCTCTGAAATTTTTTTGACACGCGGAATTCGAAGGTGAACTTGGAGTAGCCTCAAATAGCCCACACACAACCGGCGATAACCCAGAAACAAAAAAAAAGTTACTTAGGAAAAAGGGCTGGGGAGAGGAGTAGTTATATTTCAAGATGTTATCACAATCATTTAAAAGCAAATACCTCATGAAGCTATATAACCTCCAATATAACAAAAAAACGTTTTTTTTTCTTGCATTTCTAATGCGGAGTATTCTAAAAACCTGACGTGCTCTGGCATTTTTGTGTTCATATACATATACAGTCTAATCTTGGTAATTCGGACACTTGATAATTCGGACAGCGCGGTAATCCGGACACCAAAACGCTTTCTATTGAAGTCTCTGTAATCCGGACACCACGTATTCATGTACCTCTAAAATTCGGACACTTCTTTATTTTCCAGTGAATATGCTGAAATAAAAAGGAATTCCGTTATTTTTTATTTTATTTTATAAAGGGGATTCCCCTGCTAACTACTTTGCGTGAATAGTGCGTTTAAGTGCTCGTCAGCCTCCTAGTTCATATTCATAAGCATATTTGCGTAACGTGTAGTTCAGTAGCTAATTTCAAACATTAACTCCATAATTTCTTTAACTGTGTACTGTATAAATTTAACTATGGCGCCAGCAGCTAAGAAAAAACATACGTTTTTAACGATAGACCAGAAAAAAGAAGTTCTTAAGAAACTAATTGAAGGACAGTCAATTTGACAGCTAGCTGCGCAATACAATGTAGGTAAATCTACAATTTTAGACATAAAATCAAGTGGATTAAAGATTGATAGGTAAAAAACGAAAACATTTTGTAAGGAGAGTTTACACTCCTTTGATTATATTTTGCAGTTACATTGCTAGAACAGAATGTGGCCTTGGAAAGCGTAAAACTATGCGACCTGCGGAGTTTGAAAAGATGGAAGACCACTTGTATAAATGGTTTGTAAACGCAAGACGAAACAATCATCAAAGAAAAAGGCCAATCAATTATGTTCCCAAATTTACGGACAAAGTGTGCAATTTGTGGCTAGTAATGGTTCGTTTAGTAATTTTCGCTCCCGATATGGAATTAAATTCTTAAAAATATCTGGCGAAAAACTTTCCAATGATTCTACTGCTGTGCAACCCTTTATTGAAAAATTGCGAAAGAAAATTGCAGAAATGGGCATTACGTATGATCAGGTTTATAATGCAGATGAGACTACTTTGTTTTGGAGAAAACTTCCAGAAAAAACACTTGCATTGCATAATGAAAAATTCGCACCCGGGCGCAAAATTGGAAAAGAAAGAGTAACACTTCTAGTTTGCTGTAATGCGGAGAACCGGAGAACATAAACTTAAACTTCCATTGTTCATGATAGGGAAAGCCAAAAACCCCAGAGCCCCCCAAAAATACTTGGATGACAGAGCAAATCTTTAAAAATTGGTTTGAAAACTCATTCGTTAAAGAAGTAAAGCGTTACTTAAAGGAAAAGAATTTACCAGCCAAAGCCATTGTACTGCTAGACAATGCAACTTGTCATCCCCAATCACTGTCGGATGTCGATAAGGACATATATGTTATGTTTTTGCCACCAAACTGCACGGCTCTTATACAGCCAATGGACCAAAATGCTATCCGAATTTTAAAGACAAACTATCGGAAGAGTTTTTTGTCTCTACTTTTGTCCAGCCCAACGAGCAATCTCCCGGAATCTTTAAAAAACTTTACATTAAAAGATGTGGCTTTTTTATCGTCTAATGCTTGGAAAAATGTGGATGAACGCGTGCTTAGAAAATGTTTTAACAAAATTCTTTATGACGAAGAATGGGACTCAGATGATGATTTGCCTCTTGCGATGCTACGGCCCAGCAGCTCAACTAAAATAATTCATCTTCTTGTTGAAATATCCCCTGATGTATATAATGATAACGAGATTACTGAGTGGTTGAATGATGACACTGATTTCGATATCAACGAGATTGAGGAAGAAGATAACGAGAACAGCAGTCTTGACGAAAATGAAAGTCAAGATCCTAAAATTTCGCACTCTCAAGCTATTGTCGCATTTGATAGTTGTATTAAATATGCAGAGGAACAGGAATTTTCATCCGGAGACATTTTAAAACTTGTGAGTCTCAGAGATATTGCCTTCAGAAAGAGAAATGAAACAAAATTGAGGCAAACGAATATATTGAATTATTTTACGGCCGAATAAAAACTAATATATGTACATATAACTCATTGAATATTAATCAATTTAAGATTAAATTAAAGTTTATTTCATTTAATTACTGATCTACTGATTTCTATTAAATTTTTTACCCACTCGATAATCCGGAAAATTCGATATTTCGGACAACCTCTGGTATTTAATTGTCCGAATTATCGAGATTATACTGTATATACATATTCAGCGCGCCTGAAGCTTTTTTTTTTAATTAACTCCTTAACCTACAATGATGGGCATGGACCGCGTATGGTGATCAGGCGCGAAGTGAGTATTACATGTGCCATGGTGTGGGTTAAAACTAGATAATCTAAAAAAAACTGCGCGAGCTTGTATACGGTTTCGGCCTAACATCTTCGAATCTAAATCGTATGTTAAAAGGTTAATAACGCAGGTCTACAAAATGAATCTAAATTTAATTCATATACATCATCTTAGTACTTACAACTCAGAGTGAACTAGTGCTTCCCTTGCTATGCCGCTTCATACATCTCGGCTTATTGCTTGTCTTCTTCGTACGTTCATACCACGCAGGTCATCTTCCACTACATCTACCCACCTTTGTGGTGCTCGTCCGCGCTTTCTAAATTTTATAATTATACTAAAATAAATGGGCTATGAAACTGTTACTCCAATTCTGATCAAAAAGTTTGAAATTTTCATGAAAAATGTCGAATTTTTATAAGTCTTGTTCAAAGTTTGAAACCACGACTTATATGATATTTATTGTAGAAGAAACTATACCTTAAAAAAATGTATAAAAAGTAATAAGGAAAGTGAAAAGTAGTCAAAATTGAACAAAATATAGCATTCCTATTATTTTGATCAGGGGTATATATGCACATAAAATTAAATATAAATTCATTCAAGGTTCAAAAAACAAACAAAACAAAAACAAAAACAAAAACATTTTTGTAATGAAAACAAATGGCACCAAATCAAAATAGAAAAAACACAGACTTGTAGAGGCATGAAAAAATTGAAAAAAAAAATCAAATTTAATTTAAAAAAAAGGGGCAAATGGAGTCAATATTCCCCCTTGGGCTTACGCATAATTATTGCCCGCTAATAAAGCACTTTGGCGCCTACGATCAGCATCAAAATAAAGTGTACGGGTATTTAGTTATTTATTTTGTAGTTTCATTCTTTTTTTTTCTTAAAAACTACTACAACAAGAACGCTATGAAGCAAAGTTTTGATCTTTGTATAAAATTTGTAAAAATTCGGCAAATATTCGCAAAAATTTCAAACTTTTTACTCCGAATCTCCAATATTCCAAAAAAAATCGGGTATGCAATTCTATAAATCATTGAATTTTGGTGGAAGTTTCAAGTAGATCAGAAATCACACTGATGATTGAGAATTTGTTTTGGTCGCGGTCTTATACATTTTCTCCATTTACCGTCCCCTCCACATTTCTGTTATATGGATAGAAACATTTAAGACCGTCAGCAGAAAAATTTTCAAAAAATCAAGAAAATTTTTGAACACTTCAAGCCTTATTATACCACTTTATTATATCAAAATTCAATGATCCATAAAACTGAATACCCGAAATATTTCGAAAAATTTTGAGGAAAAGTTTGAAATTTTGATGAAAACTTGCCGAATTTAAAAAAAATGTAAGTAAAGTACGCTTTACTTGGGGCAAAGTTGCTAAAGATTTGGGGGATAGCTCATATTTATAAGAGGGTAGGAAATTGAATAAAATTATGTGTGTGTTTTTTTTTTGTTGAAGGGAAAACTCGTCATACGTATGTATGTTTGTATGTATGCTAGTACGTATGTGTGCGCGCCTATTTTTATATTCGTAAATATTTTCAATTTTAAATATTTACCGCAATTGCAGGCGGTGTTGCAATATACCACAATCAAAACGACGGTGCTCGTATTGTATCACCACAGATAGATCTGAATGCACAGCAACTAGAATCACTGTCTGTTCAGCTCTCTAAAGTGGGAGAAATATGTGCATGCGAAACCAGATTGAGCAATGGAAAAACAGTTTTAATTGTGGTAATTTATATTTCACCGAATCAATCAATAAATAGCATCACGGAATTCATTCACGAAAATTTAATAAAGTATACACCAGAAGTATCGCGGATACTTAGAAAAGATTACGATAAAGTTCCAGTGATTTTAAGTGGCAATTTTGCAGTGGACACAGCGGTTCCTTTAATTGACTTTCTCAATACAACATTCAATTTAACCCTCCGATGGTCGGTGCCTTATGATGCGGTAAGTGCATCATAAGGGTCTGCCCAGACCCATACAAATAATGTAAGAAATACGGTTTTAAAAATAATTTTATTTATTTATTTGAACGGATTAGTATTAATTACGAAGAGCAATTGGGTTTACAACTATATAGTTGCATGGAATGTTCATTAAGACATATGAGACGATTACATTTGGTGCAGTTATAACGAGTTTTACGTCGCTTTTTCGAAGAAGAAGCAGCACGATGGTAGCACGATGACCGTGTTGAAGCAACTTGAGCATATGATTGTTGCTGTGCTGCATCTGATGTCGATGAACAAGATTCCGGTACCTAAAAGTAGCGAAATAATTTATTTTAAATTAGTAAATATGAATACATGCATACACATATGTATATTTATACGCGGAGATATATGTAGGTGTGTATATAATTCATACTCACCTTGATATTGAAAAGATTCATTGCTTGTCTTATATGAGGAAACCTCCATACTAATGGGTTAGTCGCCCGTTTCGTCATATGTGGGATAACTAGCTGCCGTGCCAATTCAATGATAAATGAGCGCCTCTTATCACTCTGCTTTGCCGGATTCAGCTCGTCATAGATGATGAATGAGGCCAAACCGGCAATATCAAGCATATTATAAAGCATCGCCAGTGGCTAACGGTTTGTCGAGCGTTTGCACGAATAGCCAGTCAACATTTGATCCATTGTATCTACCCCCGCTTTAAATTTATTGTAGTCCAAAATTTGATCTGGCTTGAATCCTTTCAATGGATCGGTGCTTTGACGGTAATGGGCAGAGGATAATATAATTACTGGCTTTTTCGGCTTTGCCATATACGAGCACAGAGCGATATTATTATTGTAATAACAAAAAAAAGTGCTTTTAACATCACGCTTCGGGTTAAGCAATTCATGCGGAATGAAGCTCTTAATTTTTCTAACGGTACCGACGAAAGCCACTCTACGATCCATCAACATTTCTGCCAAGTTATATGTTGAAAAAAAATTGTCAGCATAAACAGTCCTACCGCTGTCCATATAATTTTCCATCAATTTCATGACGACCCGTTCACCTTGATTCGTTTCTCGCTGGCCACCTGGTGGTTTTCCGGTATAAATTATACCTTTCAAAGGGTAGTTTGAAACATAGTCACAAATCCACCACACTTTCATGTCATATTTTGCCGGCTTACTCGGAATATATTGGGTGAATCGAGTGCGCCCACGATATGGAAATAACTGTTCATCGACGGTTACATGACAATCCGGAGTGTATGCTTTCTCTAAATTGGCCATCAGCATGAGCCATAAATCGTCCAGGGCAGAAGATTTGCTTTGCTTCAACCTCTTAGCACGAGTACCACTGTTATCGAAACGGATGAAAGTAGTTAAGCTCTTGAACCGATTCAATGACATAGTGGCCTTATAAATTGGCATATTGTAACTGGCCCACAATTCTTTCGCTGGCTGAGAATTCGAGTGGAATACACCAGCAATAAGTAGCATCGCAAAAAAAGCATACATTTCGTCTTCGTTAGTCATTACCCAAGAACGCTGTTTATTACTGGGATGCTTTTCATTCCATAGACGAAACGCCTCAACGGCTTTTCTGTTGGTTTCCCTCACAATGATACTTACGATTTCAGGAGACAGCAATAGCTTGAAAAGAGCTTTATGACTCGGTGACGCTCCTCGTAGTGGCCCTTTACGAGTAAAAGTTGTAACATTGTGACAACGAGGCCTTCCAGGTGGTGGAGGATTTTGATTCCACATCTTACCATCTTCCGACCTGCATATAAGGCCCTGGGTAATAGATGTGCTGCATGATTCCATTGTGGTTGAAGCCTGAAGGGCGATAGCTTCTCTATACAAATCCTCAATATCATCATGGTTTTCATCCAGAACAGCCTCTAACTCGATTTCCTGTCCTATATCTGATGCTTCACCGAAGTCATCTTCATCAAATGGATCGGACTCCTGTCCCATAATTTCTGCAATTTGTGCCTGAAGTCGCTGACGTTCTTCCGGACTCACATTTGCTGCACTTAGCTTACGAAGCAAACGCGTCATCACATCAACTTTATCCATATTTACTTGTTCCATTTTATTTAAAAAAACTCTTCCGACTAATTAAAAAAACACGTGTTCACTTTAATTTTCAAATGTCAACTAAAAAATTATCTCTGCCGCTGCCTCCGCTAACAGTTTAGTTGTTTACACCTAACGGTTAACCAATTTACATGAGAAGCTTATATGGGTCTGCACAGACCCATGTGAGCTTAATTAACGAAATCAGATTAAAATTATTATTTTTACAACAAATATAGAAAAAATCTTAATTTTGCTACTTCATTGTGTTTAGCACACTACATTTTAGGAAGTCATGGACTAAGGAGCCTCAGATATTAAAAATAAAAGATCTACATACATTTAAAGATCGAATGGGTCTGGCCAGACCCATATGAACATCGGAGGGTTAAAAATGTGTAACAATCGCACTGAATCGACAACACGTTAAAAAACAACAATTGACGCGGTATTTCAAAAATATGTTGACAACATCGAAACCAAAGCATTTGTATTATATTTTAGCTATCATATGCCACTCGTATCATTTGTTGAAATTGAAAACATTGAGGATGAGTAATGAACTTTATAGCAATATTATAATGAACCTATAATTATCCCGCTCCTAATGCTGCTTTCGTCTCATTCTCTCTTAGTTTGTTTTACGGAAGGTTTCACTTCTATCGCGTCTAACCGTTAGACTGGTATTTTTTTTTTGTTTGTTTGTTGCAAAGCCTTGACTCATAGCGATGCCAATTACTGGCTCTGTGTTTACAGCACAATTTTTTTTGTATATTCGGATTTCACTTCACAATTTTCCATATTCCACTAAGAATTTGCAGAGTAGAGTTAGTTAGCTGTTCAATTTATTGAGAATTTATTTTAAAAATTATAATTTTTATTTATTTTTTTATTTTAAAAATTATATTCTTTTGAAAATTATATTCTTAAATATTCATATCCAGCAGTCCATCGCACTTTGCTGTATGTGTGAGTTATTGATTACAATACGAATGAGAAAAAAACTGACCACATTTACTACATTTCCGTAAACAAACAGAAAACGTTGCACGCAACAAAAACGCTGCTTCAATTTCACATTAGTATGATGCAACATAAAATGAGAAATTCCAATGAGAACATGCACACACATACACACACGCACGCTCGCACTCACTGTGAGGCCATTAATCAAATCTGTGTCAATCAATTGCAGGCAAAGACACATTAAAACAGACCAGCCAGCATAAAAGGTTTTGTGCAGGCAACAAAAGGAAAAATAACAACAATTGTAGTGTTAAAAATGCAGCAGCAGCAGCAGCAGCAACAAGCTCGTTTGTTCAACGCTGAGTGGAAAAAAATTGGCTGCACTCTCAGCTGGAAGCGTAAATAAATGGTCAACCAAAATTGGTTAATAATATGACAGCAATATAAAGTGTATGACTGCACGTGCATGTGCCTGTGTGTTGGTGTTTTGGGGAAAGGAGTACAGCGAATGCAATGGCAAAATGGTGACCAAAAGCTGGAAAAAGTGAAAAAGTGCCAAGGAGTGAAATAACACCATAAATGGCTAAGCGATGCAGTGAAGCAACCGCAAATGAGATTTTTTTGTTGCCGCCTTTTTTGTTTTTGCGACCACAACAGCGAACGATCCCATGCGGCAAAAGTGTTGCAGAAAGTCAATGCCCCAGCACATGCACGCCACAAACAAAGGATTGCAGGTAAAAATATTATTATGCAGCCCGTTTGCAAAGAGTTGGCAACAACTTTCAGCCTCAGCCTCAGTAGTTATTCGTGTGCCTCCTCAGCAACATTGTGTCAAGCGCCAAAGTAAGTATTTAAACAGCAGCTAATTTGCCATATTTTTACGAGTTGTAAGTTCATTTAAAAGTAAATGAGTTTTGTTGTAAAGTAATAAACTGTTAAATAGCACAATGCAGGCTGTAAGTGGCCGTTTGTTTGGTGGAGCTACGCCAACGAGGTGGGCTGTTTCGCTATTAAACCGACTAATCAGTCAGAAAATCAGTCAGGAGGTTGCAACAACTTGTCATAATACCATCTTCCGCTTGTTGAACTCTTTAAAGGCAGAACACTTTTCATTAAAGTGTAAAGTGTTTGGAAATGTAATTTTGAGAAATAGCTTTTTTCCTGCAAGCGTGGCATATTTTACTACATGCATATGTATCTGTGCGAATACGTTTGTGTGTGAATGCAAATATTAGCGAAAATTTTTGATGTCAGGTTTTCGGGATTTCGTAAAAATAAACTCTCGTTATTATTTCGTTATTCACCATGTTTGGTATTTTTTAATGTGAGCAAAAAGTTAATAGCTTAAAGAATTTAAACAAACAATATAAATGTTTCGGCATCCCTGAATTATATATGTAAGGTTCCAAGTTGGAAAAAATAGACACAACAAAATTTCTCCATTCGTGTCAGTTGTATGGAATTTCACATCTAGAAGTCATCTCCTGGTACCGCTCGCCTGCGGCTTCCATAAGAGTTCCAGTCAATGGCAGTTCTTGTTAGGTCGAAGTTTCCTCTGCACAGGACATGTACACTCCAGCCCCAATTTCTTTTTCTCAAAGACCGTGGACGTTTGTTGAGTTTTGCTTCATAAGACCTCGTTTGAGATAACGTTCGGTCAGAATATTTTGAAGATTCTCCTCATGCACCAATTTATGAAGACGTGCAGTGCATTATTGTCAGCTTTTAAGATGTGCTTGATTGTTTGATCTGGTGTTGATTCTAGGTTTCGCATTCATACGGCAGGGTTTCACTTTCATTTGAATTGACGTGCGTTTCAAAATATGTGAGTTATTCACAACCGGCCAACCAAATGAACGACAAGTGAATACAAGTTAATACCGAGACTGTCAGCCCTTAGAAAACACTCAACAGTAGTCATGCAAAATGACTGCTAAAACTCAACAAGAAGAATACAAGAATTTTGATGGGTGTATTAACCGGTCAATAGGTACCCATGCTAGAAGGCTGGGACTACCATAATGCGAATATTGTAGAAGCTCCTATAATACAGAAGAGCAGTAAACTATTAAACACCTCCTTTATTAGTGTAAAAGATTATCTAGAATAAGACCTTATACGCTTGATAGAGTATTTTAATCAGATGTAGGTGATATAGCGCATCTCAAACTAACGAAGTTAAGCTCGTTTATAAAAGCCACAAGATGGTTTGAAAGGGGTCTCACAGTGTAAGGGAAAGTTCCAGTGGTATCACAACGGACCTAAGACAAGTCTAAGGTCAGGACAGACATACCTACCTAGAAAATACCGGACTCCCAGACTTACGGATCCCGGGTTTGTCAACGCTTGTGTTCATATTTGTGAATGGTGGTCACTTGAAGCATATCCACGCACGCAAGCACGGGGGGCATGTGGAATGAAATGGTAGTGAATGTATAAATTGACAAATTTATATGAGAAAAAAACACACTCGCTTTCCCCGAAATTCTAACTCTTTCGGCCTCAGCACACACTGAAATGTTGCTTACTTTGTAAATGAGTTTACCGGCACTCTATTTTCTCACACCTCTTCAAATTCTTATCCAATCCCAAGTAAAGGGGGATAATCCTAAGAACAACAAAAGCTATTACTGGCTTCATCAGAATCCCAAGAAGTTCGATATTCTTGCTGTACTAATCCCTGAGATCTCAATGCCATGGGGCATGATGTTACCGATATTCAGTTTTCTCAAACCCCAAGACTGAATAAGGCAATGAAAAGGCATGAGCAGGATTTTCGAAAGCCTACACAATAAACCACAACATGATAACATAGTACACGGACAAATATCTCATCGAGGAAAGAAAAGATACTCGGGAGCTTTAGACAAGAATACAAGTGAATTTTAAGCGGAATAGGATAAGCAATAGAAAGATGGGCTCACTTTAACCTTAAACGCAATTATAACAACAAAAGCATACTCCGATAGAACTTTCAACTTCTGTAGGGAGAAAGATGAAACCGCCAAATAAGTGCTGACATCGTACCCAGCACTCATACATAGGCAGCACAAACAACTGGGCAAACACATTTTACAGGAAAAGAAAATGTAATTCAATAAAACAGGCAGGTAGGTAGGTAGCTTAGATGACCACGGATACACTACAAGTAGCACTAGAGTGCCATTCAGTGCTGTTGATGTAGTGGAGGTGAGAAACGAAATCTAGCCTGGAGCACTGCGTCAGACTATTCTCAAAAGGCACACTAAGGATCCACAAGCTCCCAGCCGGCAAACCCGGAGGACATTTGCAAAGAAAATGTTCAACAGGTTTTTTCTCTATAGAATCCCTACAGCTTCTGCAATGGGGATTGTACGGAAGTCTAAGCTTCTCCGCATGAGGACAAACACTAAAATTTATTGAGGAAGTTGTGCTCAGAGAATCACTTGAATCCACGAAACTAGCTCTTTTACAATAGATCTTGCAGGTCGCAGTTCTAAATTCCTTCATAGTAATAATAATATCGATACCCCGGAGAGTTGGCTTTCAGAGACTTGGAACACAATCTAAACTCGGATATGATCGCTTCATTATTAATATTATTATTGGGCCATAGTGCATTACAAGTTCTAATGTGGTCTATTGTGCCTGTCCACGAGTGCATAATTGGGGCTTCTAATGAATTTAAGCACCTCCTCATAAAAATAAATAAATAATTGGCGCGTACACTTCTGTTAGGTGTTTGGCCGAGCTCCTCCTCCTATTTGTGGTGTGCGTCTTGATGTTGTTCCACAAATGGAGGGACCTACAGTTTCAAGCCGACTCCGAACGGCAGATATTTTTATGAGGAGCTTTTTCATGGCAGAAATACACTCGGAGGTTTGCCATTGCCTGCCGAGGGGCGACCGCTATTAGAAAAATGTTTTTATTAATTTTGCTTTCACCGAGATTCGAACCAACGACCTCTCTGTGAATTCCTCATGCTTTTCCATATTACCAAGGAATAAAATAAATAAATAATCGTTCACTTGAAGGGCCTTCCAACAGGTATATCCGTACCAAATGATAACATATCAAAAAACCGTGCAGAATATTATTTTATACATTTACTAATACAATAATTTTCATCAAATAACTCCTCAGCATCGACGTAGTTTTTGCTAAAAATTTCTCATACGTAGTTAATCGCTGTTACTTTGTTTGCTTTATAATTAACTCGCTTCATCTCATATCATTTACAGTTTACTCATTGTCATGTTTTTTTATACTTCTCTTATGTTTTTCTTTCATTAACTTCCAACTTCTTACCACTCTTCTCACTCAAGGTGAACTTTAATGATTCTCACGTCGTCGCACGTGACGTTGATTTGATTGAGCGTTAATTATTATTACTTTTTTGTTGTACAACCATAGTTTCCTTTGTCCATTTTCTAGAACTGATTACACACATTCACACGTGTGCTGTGGTTGTCTGCGTGTTGTGTTTGTTTTTTTGTTTTTCTTCTACTTAATTTTCTTGTTCTTAGTCTAATTATGTGAAAATATGAAGTTGAGTGTTGTAGTTTCAGTGAGTGTCTCATCTCTGTTAAGGACCATTTACATACATCTGTAAGAAGGACCTGTTGAGACCAGGAATTTGAAGTAGTTACTTTGAAAAGGCCTGAGCTTGGTTTAAATATGTATAATAAGTAGGTAGGTAGTCATATCCCAAAAGTACCATAATACGATTGGGAATTACAATTTAATGAAACGAATAGAATATTTAATGGTCTCGATCTTTTTACCGCCCTTCTTAGAACTTTATTTTTATCTAAGCTGGACTGAAACTACTTTTTAGTCATATCTCTAAGCCATTTTGCACTCTAGTCTCGAACAACTCGAGCGCTCGCTTTTTGAAACAACGAGCATTAATTTGTTGACGGATATCGAAACATGTGTTCCACTGTGCTAATCATAGTATGGAGATGTCCTCTAGGTATAAAATACCTCAGAGCTAAAGTTTTGGTATAATTATTGCAACTGCATAATAGATCAAGGACAGAAATATTTGGAATTTTTGAAACTTCCACAGGACAATGACTGCTAAAAAAGTACCGTGCAGAAGCAAGACTTCTCTACAGCACGTTGTGCTACAGCTGTAAATTGGCAGTAGCGACAAATTTTCCCAATATTTGCTCTGTAGATGCATGGGTCTAGCCAGCCTGAGAAGGATCTTGTGATGGGGGCGACTGGTAACAAACTTAGCGCCTTCCGCTAAAGCTGGCTTCACTAAATTTATATTTTGATTTGGTTTTAAATGGTTTAATTCAGAAGGCTACGGTTAGAGTTAAAGTTCATTTCTTTTCGATGAGTGCAAAAAAATAGCGACTCAAAGCACTAATTCACTCTTGAGTTTTCAATTGGAAAGCAGCGCAACCAACCAGCCAAATCTACTTCATAGAAGATGGCTTCGGTAGAGCAACAACCACAACACATTTGCGTGCATTTTGTTTTCACAATTTGTTGGTTTGAGAGTCGCAATTTCAGTGAAAATATAAACAAATAAACAAGGCAACAACAAAGAAGCAGGTCACTTAGACACTGAAACCACCAAATCGCAAGGAAAAAGCAAATTAGCTGCAGCCTACAAACCGACCAACCAAGAGGAAAGAAAGCCTTAATTCATTCACCGTATTTCATACGGTACCTCTAAATTCATATATCCCGCTATTTAGAGTCTACTTCTTCTTCTTGTATAGCCTAGTGTCTTCCCTGTTCGCTATGCCTATTTCCTTTCCTATGCTGAGTTTTACTGTTCAAAACTCTTTACAAATTTTCATAATATTGCCAGAAGTTCTGTAAATTTTTTAAAAATTTGACAATATCTTAGGTAAAAATATTTAATTCAATACATTATACATACAACTGGTTTTTAACTTTTTTTAAATTTTTTCAAAAAATTTTTTTTTTAATTTTGTCAAAAAAAAATTTTTATAAGTTTTTTTAAAATATTTTTTTTTTTTGGATTTTTTGATTTTTAAGCATAAATAACTTCGGCAAATGTTGAAAAGAAAGGTGACCTTTTGATTTCTTAAAAAAAAAGTTTTCCATAAATATTTGTTTGCCTCCTAAATTTTAATTGTCCTTAATTAATACTCCACTCAGATAAAATATATAAAAAAATAACAAAAATAAATAATGGGCGTGTACACTTCTGTGAGGAGCTTTGGCCGAGCTCCTGCTCCTGTTTGTGGCGTGCGTCTTGATGTTGCTCCACAAATGGAGAGAGTTTTTATGAGGTGCCTTTTCTTGGAGGTTTACCATTGCCTGCCGAGGGGCGAAAGCTATTAGAAAAAAATGGTTTTATAATTTTTCTGTTCCAAGCACGGAGATTGAATAATTTTGCTTTTTTATGCTAGAAAATTCGACTGTAAATCTGACTCCAAATTAATCGTCCAATTTGGTTTTTGAACAACTTTTTTATTAAATAAAAAAATTTTTTTGAGTGATGGGAATCTTTATTTTGATCTATTTGCAAAAATTATAATTCTTCCGATAGGGTGACTAATTTTGTGCCACATCTTACTTACGCAAGCGGTTTTTCTACTTCTGTTAGGAACACTTTGGTATAAATTTAAGCTCTTCTGCCTGCTTATTTCCTCAATCGGAGTAAATTTCGATCCAGTTATGGCACTTTTCGCTTTTAGGAATTAAAAATTTGGTTTGCTTCTCAATGAAAAGTCTTCTTAGGAGAAGCCTCAAAACAAATCTTCGTCATAAAAAAGATATCATAAAACGTTTTTCCTTCTTGGAGTTTGCATAAAATCATGGGGTCTTCTTTAAGGAAGTGGAGGAGAAACCCGGTTCAAATAGGTAAGACTCTTAAGCGTCAGACTATTATTATTATTATTACCTGGGCATTATTTCCAAATGTAAAAGCTTTCCTTTGAGCCAATATGTTGTAAGTTTTACAAACCATCTTATTCAATTTATTTGTGTTCTCTAACAAATTTATTAAAAATAATCTTTTTTATACCTTCACAGCACGTATTAATACCCATCTGTACATAGCCCAAGCCTCTGACGGCAGGCATACAATGAAAAAAGCAGCGCATATGACAAAAATAGTTTTTCGCGTGAGCAACACCTTTATTACCCAACCAGACTCATCTACGTTGCGACTCAACAACTTCAGTTATTATTAACTCGTTCCAAGGCACATAACTTCAATATTCCGCCGAACAATGAAGCGACGCGTAATCTTGCGCTACACGTCTTCCATCGTGCAGTGCACGGCTATCAAGGCAAACTTCACTGTCCGCAATCGTTCTACCTTTAAAAAGCACTTCGACAAATAAAATTACACTATGTACTACGTATGTGGAACGGCTGTCCTTACCCTGTTCTGTATGTGCGTATGTATACTTTCCAATATTTTATATTTGTTTCAGCAACAATGAATCGAATGGTGCGGGTATACGGATGTAAGGGTACACCGGTATTCTTCTGCGATTGTGTGGACATGCAATCAGAATTATCGAAATAATGTTTAATAATAAATGGAACAAATACGCTGAGCGCATTGACTTACTCACCGAAAGTGGCAACAGAACAACAAATAACTGGCCAGTTAAAGGCCAGCCCATACACTTAGAAATTTCGATCACTTGGCGAGTAGGCGATGATGCAGAGTGAACGTGTGGACACGGAGGAAAAAGCTGAGCGTATTTGAACAGATATCTGTAATACATTAATTAGTAGGTGGATAGGTAAAATGATCGCTGAATAAAAGTTGTCGGGATGAAGGTTCTATTGCTACGTAAAAGATGGCAGCCAGCTAAAAAAAGGCTGTAATAAATTGAGAGGAGGGATAGGTACGAGTAGAATAATGGGCTAATAGGCAGATTGTAACTCATGGAAGTTTTAACTTTCAAAATGTATTAATCCCGCTTAGGCAGAAAATTATTACTCTGACTCTTTATGCAGACAGAGATGCTCTTCAAACGGTTCTCGGTAGTCAAAATTATTTATTTTAAGATTTACCAAGTTTTGCTGCATCTACTCATGAATCTTGTGCCAATAATTTGGCGAGATTCCAAAGAGTCGTTAGATTAGCCAGGTTTTTATTGGACTACCAGGATTACCAAAACAGTATTGCATATTTTCGACAGTGCTAGATATTCTACAAAGAAATGTTGGTCCATTTTTATATTCCAGAGATATAATAGTTCACAACTACGATACACCGCCTCCATGTCTACTTGATAAATTCGAATCAGTCTAGCCATGAAAAGTTCAGTATTCATTTTCTTAACTTTACGCTTTTCATTCGTTGTCAAGAGTAGCCCAAAAACTAAGCCAGTAGCCGTTTTCTGTTGCCCTAATTTGCTGGACTATTACTTGGCACAGTTTCTACTAATCGTGACACAGTAAGGGAGTATTCGCGTATGCCACAAACCAAGGGGAAATGGCTTTAATAAGTAAGTGTTGGAATGAACACTGAAGGCGCAAATCCGATTTTTCAATTACCGCTTGCCAAACCTATCCATATTTATTTCTTAGAACAAATCACAAAGATTTGATGCAGTTTAAGTTACTATAGGTTGTAGAGGTTGTCCACTATGGAAGACATTTTGATGCTGAATGCATAATTTCCCCAACTCTCTTATAAAACCAATGTGAACTAATCAAAAACTTCTAACTCAATATGAATGGGGGATGTGTATTTGGTGAAGACCACCCGAACGATGACTGGTTTGCAGTGGTGTTAGCCACTTCGAACTACAAATGAAATTCATCAGGTTTTCAATATGGATGCCTGCTACGAGATACCTGCGAAAGCAATGCTGAGATGATTCCACCTCATCCTCCATACAACTGACTCAAAAAGTACTCAAAGTAATGCCGAGTCTCACAGCATGTATACCTGGCGGCCAATGTCCTGTAACTGAGTTGAGGCGAAGCCCACCTCTCCAAGAGTATACCGAAAGTAGTCAACGGGATCCCAATCCATTCGCCTCGCAGTTTCCTGCAATGTCGCTATGACCATAAGCCTTATATCGAATAATTTATAATCAATCGAAAGTGAAGTCAGACGTTCACTAACGAGTTTCGAGTGGATGATCATCGAGCCGAGGCTCCTGATTGCCGCTTGGCTGTCGGAGTAGATATTAACCTCCGTGACAGTTATTACACAAGTGAACAGTCAATCAGCTGCTTCTTTGATTGCCGCTCCTTGGAATACACTGCAGTGATCCGGTAATTTGAACTAGCGTCTGATGGGGAGCTCCTTGCTGAATACTCGTCCACCAATTTCGAGCCATCCGTGAACAGATTCATCTGGCCCTCTCTCCAAATACTGCACCACACCCACTCTTCCCTTGAAGGAATGTGAGTGGAGAATGAGCCGCTCAAACTACACAGAGGTGATCAGTGATCGCATTGGGATAAACTGAACTTTGGGATACTTGCGTGTGCGTAATTGAGGTCAAGTTTGTAACCTAAGCTCTCAGTCTGATCGCGGCTCGCGTAGCAGCAGCTTTGCCTGATTCCAATGAAGGCAGACCTTGGGATTCCCTCCAGCTTTCTCACCGATGCCATCATTTCCGAAGAGTTGACGAGCTCCGTCTTATGAGGGTTCACTGATAGGCTGCAATCCGTTGCCCAGCTAACAACTACGACCAGATATCCCCCTAGCAGGCTTACACCACTTTAATTTTTAAATGAAATAAACAAATACTTTTCTCACCATGTAATCGTCCCAATAAAAGCTCGCCACAAAATCACGTTCGCCCCCCCTCTCACATTTTGTCCTCAGCCCAACAAAGTCGTTGTTATGCAGGTGATTCGCTGCTGTTTTTGTTGTTGCAATTATTGTTATTATTGGATTTTTCCCATTGCTCTTCATTGATAGCAATACTGGTGACACACAAGCATTTCTACATATACTCGTAGGCACATACAAACATACAGGTGTAGTTACCGCTACCCTCCGAAATTGAGCGCCATCGTGTCCCTTTTGATTATCGTGATTATTACGTATCACTGGACTGAAATGACTGTTCGAAAGGCCAGCCGGCTGGACATAACCAACAAGAGGTAAAGCTAAAACCAGCTGGCCAACTAAAACAGGCTATATGATTGCGACTATTGCCCTTGTTGTAGTAAAGCTGGCAAGCTGGCTCTGTTGGCGAGGGAATGCTGACTGACCCTGGTGGCTCGCTGGCTCACTGGCGCACTGACTGCCTGACTGCCTATACGTACATATGTACCTAAACATTTTGTGCGACTAACCGGCTGCAAGGCTGGGTTGCACGTTGGACACCTGTGAGTATATTATTATTACACTTTAGTTATGTATTTTTGTTGCGGCATCACAGCTCCTACTGCTATGGCTGCTTCAATTACTGCCCACTGCTGCCAACGTTTTCATGCATTCCAAGCGGCAATTTTGTTCGAGGGTAAGTCCCCAAACGAGATTGTGCCACAAAAAATATAAATATTTTACTTATTGGTTTGGTATGTGTCTGCAACACCTTGAGTTGGATGGATGATGATTACCAGTAGTCAGCCCAGTGCTGGGTGTGCAGTGTCCGCTGCTCTCAGCGATTTGTGCTCGATTTTTCTGCTATTATTATTCTATTATACGTGTCCGTATTTTGTTATTATTATTTTGATTTAGTTGGAAAAAGGGCGCAAATGCGGAGGTTACTTAAAGACATACATATAACTGAATGTATTGATTTCTACTCAGGCTCTTGGCGCTTCCTCCTCGTAAAAAGAAACCAAACAAACAAAAAAAGCTATGTGTGTTTGAAGGCATTTGTGTGAGTGTACCAATGTGGGCAAAAAGTAAGGTGAATTTGGTTGTAAAATGAAAAATCTTTATTTATTCTTGTAAATCAATTTTATCCCCTTCAAAATAGTCCCCTCTCGATGAAATACACTTATGCCAACGATTTTTCCAATCCCCGAAACATGCCAAATAGTCCATTTGCGATATAGCCATCAGCACCTTCTTCGATTCAGCTTTTATCTCCTCAATCGACTCGAAACGCGTTCCCCGGAGTGGTCTCTTGAGTTTTGGGAATAGTCAGAAGTCACACGTAGCCAAATCAGGCGAATACGGTGGTTGCGGAACGATATGCGTGGAATTTTTGGCGAAATGGTCACGAAGAACGAGTGCAGTGTGAGACGGTGGATTATCGTGATGCAAAAACCAAGAGTTGTTGGCCCATAATTCTGATCTTTTTAGACGAATTGCTTCACGTAAACGACGCATAACGCTCAAATAATATACCTTATTAACAGTTTGGTCAGGTGGAAGGAATTCATAATGAAAATCGAAAAAAACTGTCATCGTGGCCTTTATTTTTGAACGACTTTGACGTGCTCTTTTCGGTCTGGCCTCGCCTTTAGCACGATATTCGCTTGATCGGTCGGTTGTTTCAGGGTCGTAACCATAAATCCAAGTGTCATCTCCCGTAATGATGCATTTGAGCTTGTCCTGATAGTCTGAAAGCATTGTTTCACACACATCAACACGACGACTTTTTTCCAAGAAATTGAGAGTTTTCGGTACCAAACGAGATTTGACTTTTCGTAGGCCCAAATGGTCTTTCAAAATGGTTTTCACAGATCCTTCTGATATTCCGATCATATCAGTAAGGTCTTTAACAGTCAACCGACGATTTTTGAGCACTAACTCCTTCACTTTATTGACGTGTTGGTCATCTGTTGATGTCGATGGTTGTCCGGAGCGCTCCAAGTCATCAACACGTTCTCGACCCTCTTTGAAGTCTTTGTACCACTTATAAACATTTTTCTGCGACATGGTCGAATCACCAAATGCCTTCTGCAACATGCTAAACGTTTCCGCAGCCGAAATTTCATTCCGCAAACGAAATTTGATGGCACTTCTCTGCTCAATCAAATCGGACATTGTAAAAATCGAAAAATGCATTCTTGGTCGTTTGATAAACACAAGCATATATTGCATATACATATATTACTGATAATGGCATTCACATGAAAGTTGGCACAGATGTTATTAACAGTGCTGCCAACTCATGAAAAAATAACTAGAGCGAAATTTTAATCCCGCGAAGTTTGACAAATAAATTCACCTTACTTTTTGCCCACAGTAGTATATCGTTGTGCGAACTAAATTTAAAAGACATTTTGTCTCGCTCATTTTCTAGTTCATTATTTTTATGATCATCATATAAAAATTCACATGGATACGCGCACTTTGGAATTATTAAGAGAATTCATTGATTTAAAATCAAGATAATGCTGATTGCGCGTTAAGTTGGCGAAGCATTTAAAGTGATAAAAATATATTTAAAAAATGTAAATATTTATATCTGAATGCAGTTCTTTGTCTGTCGATTGTCAGACTTCCACAGAGAACTAATGGGTACTTTTTCTTTGTCACGCAGGCAGTAACACGCTAAGAACTAGTCTCTTAAAGCCTATCAAGAGCTTATCATTATTTTTTCGATTAATATTTATTTGCAGCTTTTTTTCTTCTTTGTTCACTTATTCAGATCACGAAATAAACTTTGAGCAGTATCCGCTAGATTTCTTTAATGGAGTCATATCTCACGTTACACGACTTCAGTTCTTACTAAATAACTATTATACATCGATGGAGGTAAAAAGAGAAAATTTAATGCATTCTTTAGTACCACCATGGCCAAGCTGAGAAGTCGAAGAAGACTACCAAAAACATGTATGTTATTTATGAACTCCATACCGTATTGAATGTAACAGCAAAGTGGTATTTCCATGATTCTGGAACAGTCTGGTTATATGGACGTCGAAATTAGACACTTTCAGATAGGCTAATCATCGACGATGTTGATAAAATCAAGGAAATCGTTGAATCGATTAGGTCGCCATTAATTTACTATATTCATTTATTTACCCAGATGCTAAGATGGATCCACCATAAAGTCTTAGTATAGTCCTGATCTAAATTGGATAATCATAACTGGACGATTTCATGTCAAATATTTCGGGCATTGCCGCATATTCTTCTGGACATTGTTAAATTAAAAGACTTTAATATAATAAAAAGTAAACGGAAAAACCTGAAAAAAATTTTAAACAATTAAAAAAAAGGCCAGCCGCACTATGTGCGCATATTTGATGTGAAACTTCTTAATTTCTGTATCAAATTTAAATATTTTAATGAGGATTGAAATGATTTTTTATAAAATTACATACAATAATAATAGGTAGTATTATTATTCATTTATTTCTGAAATTTGTATATTAATCGGTGCTACAATAGCCTGTACATTTTGTATTGATGGTGCAATAGCTGCAGTGGATACAATCGGTTTGTGGTAACTGAAATAGGATATATATATGTTCTTGACTCGATTGTGTCGATATAGCGAGAAAGTACGGCATCTATCGTTGCTCCTGAATTTGTTGTTGAAATATAGCGGTCATTACTCATTTGTAAATTCAGTTGATGCTCTAAAAATTCTATTAATTTCATGGAAGTGTTCCATGCAAAATTTACATTGAAATCCCCAGTTAATATGAGAGGTTTCAGATCATCGCGTTGAGGAAGAAGTTTACCACCATCACGAGTGTATCTTTATAACAAACCATGTAAAAATGCGATAATGTCGTTGTTATGTGAATTCGAAGTGATGTAGACATCTACAATTACTATGTGTTGTCCATTTATCGCACGGCACACAGAAATAGATACAAATATCACCGACATCTTCTGCTATAGTTGCATTTGATGTTGACTGTACAGCGGTAAATCGTAAGTGTGGTGTGAGGGCATTCACGCTATTATTTTTGTTGTGGTAGATAGCGACTCCCCCGGTTCGAACATTACTTCTTTACCACATTGCAATTTGCGTAACTGGATTCAATACATCTGTAGCATGAGCACGTAAACTTTGACAATTAAAAGAGTGTATCGATAAGCCCTCTCTTTATTGTATAAATTGAATCATTTGTTGATCAAAAGTTGCCAAACAATTCATCGACAGTCTTCAAAATTCTGCTTGCAATGATGTCATTGTTGTTGATGGTCTCCGGCCATGGTAGAATCTCAAATCATCAATGCGTGTAGTTATACTCAATCCATCAATGGAAGTAACACGTGACAGTGCGACATACTCTAGCGATTGTGACTGCTTTTTATCCTATTCATAGACTATTTCCGAATAGGTACCGCAGCATTTCGTGACGGTTTTTCGTAACGCTAGCTCGTGTGTCGCGGCCTTGAAATTATACTCTGACGCGCGGAAAGAAGTTTTATAGTACTTCAAAAATTTTATAAATTTGAGATTTACCCAAAATTTTGGTACGGGGTTTTTAGGGTGAAATATCATCAAATGATGGACACAGTTTTTTTTAATAGCGATCATCCCTTGGCAGACAAGACACCTAGAAAGGGTATAAGCACCAATTATACAATATATGCATATATATAACCCATCGGTACTTCTCAGCATTTTAATAATCTTTTTAATTTTAATTTTCTAGGGCAAGCAAACATTTTTTTTAAATTAAAAAATTAAAAATGTAAAGAAATTTTCTGTGCCATATATATATTTTTGTTCACATTTTTTGGGGAATATTTTTCCCCTTTTTCTTCGCCAGCGAAGTTATGGCGGACCACATCACAGGATGGCTGGCCTTGGGAGAATAATTTATATCTTATCAAGGACACACTGAGTTTCGGCTATCAACTAACGCTTTTGAATTTTCAAAGGTCAAAATCTCAGAAAGGTGACTGGGAAAGTTTGCCGTGCTTATTGAAGCGAAAGAACCAAATTTTGCTGAACCCACAGATTTCATTTCATTGTATATATATTTTGTTTTCATTTTTACTTTCAAAAAACTGAACTTTTCAAGTTCCAAAAGATCGGAATCCCAGAAAGGCGGAATGGGAAAAGTTTGCATGCTTCCTGCGAGAATAAAAAATCTCCCTAAGCTCAGAAAGGTTTTATTCGAATACTTTTAACATTTTTATAATTTATCTTTTATATTTTTTTTTTAATAAAATATACTTTTTCAAAACTTTGTTTTGAAAAGCAACTCGATTTGTATTTGAATACAACTCCGAAACTTAATGGAGTCCCACTATGAAACGTCCAGAGACTTCTGAGCATAGGCCCAAATATGATATTAACATCTCCCTTAAATAACAAATCTCCCTAAACTAAAAAAACCCATCGTCGGGTATTTTTAACGTTTTTTAATTTTTTCATAGTAAAAAAACCTACACTTTTCAAGTTCAAAAAGATCGAAATTCCAAAAAGGCGGACTGGGTAAAGTTTGGCATCCTTCCCACAGCGAGAATGCCGAGCCTTCCTCTTTTCTATTAGTATTTTAATATAATTCGGTAAATTATTTGAATCCCACTCTGAAACTTTCAGAGATTACTGAACATAGTTTCACCCATTAAAAACAAATTCGAGAGGGAGTGTTTTTCAAAATCGCGAATGACAAATATTTTCCCAAAAAATGTTCAACGAAAAGTTTAAATTTTTTGCAAAAAGTGTTTTTCATAAATGTCAAAATAATTACTTTCTCAAAAATTAAAAAAACAAAATCTAATTTTTGCAAAAAAAATTTTAAAAATTTTTATAAAAAAATTTATAAAGCTAAACAAAAAATTAAAAATAAACGCAAATATCTCAATTTAAAAACTCTTTTTGCAAAAAAATTTTAAAAAGAGGGGGTTTTCCATACATTACAAAATAAAAAAATACAAATTTTTCAAAATTGATACATCTCTCCATGCTTTCAATAAATCCAACACAAGTAATGAAAATTTAGAAAAAAATTTTTTTTTGAAAATCGTCAATAACTACAAACAAGAAAATTTTGTAACTATTTTTACTGACGGTTCTAAAGCAACAATCACTGCCTTTGCAGTTACCTCATCGAACGGCAGTACGATCAGAGGTGGTACGCTCCCTCCACAAACATCTGTATTTACTGCCGAGGTTTTTGCTATCCACAAAGCTCTAGAATATGTCATTCATCAAAGGGCAAATCGTTATATGTTGCGATAATTTTTTCTGCTTAAACGCAGTTCAAAACGTAGGCAACAGCTCAAAAATAATAGTCACGATCTGTCCTTTGCATTAAATATAGAAAAAAAAATTGCTTTGCTCTGGGTACCTGGCCATGTCGGCATTCCTGGGAATGAAAAAGCTCATAGTGCAGCGAATCACTTTGGGTTAGCACCTACCCTTCCATATGAGACAAACGATTATAATGACCTGAAGAAAATATTTCGTCAACACTCCCACGAAAAGCGACTCACAGAATGGAAAAATTACCAGCATCGATACTCCAACCTTAACCCAACTCGCGATAAACTTCTCTACCCCAGCAATATCACTCGTCTACAAGCATCCATTTTCACACGTCTAAAGATCGGGCACACGCAAATAACTCATCAACATCTTACCGGAAGTTCAAAACATGCCCTTTTTGCAGCAATATTATGTCCGTCGATCATATAAGTTAACGTGTCCCGCAGGACATCGTTTAAAAAATTAAAGTTGCGGGCCAACCACCTGGCCCGTTAAGTTATACTTACTTTCGGGATCCTGGAATTAATTGTCCGTTCTTCGTGTTTTACAGTTACTTTATTGTTACAGGTTAAAGCCCACTGGTACAAGACTGCCCGCGCGGCGGCACACTCAGAACCTTTTATACTTAAACTAGCCTTATTACTACCCTAACTCTGCTGACACAGCGGTTCCCACGATGTTGTGCATTTCGGGTGAAGTTGCTGTCTACCGGATGCGCGTGTGGATCACGTTGCATTAAGCAGACGCACTGTCAGCATATTTCAATACACAGGTGTGCTTGTGCTGCAGGTGAGCGAGTTAACTGTGGTGTTAACTGCCCCCCCTCTAAATATCTGCGTCCCGCAGATTGACATGCGTATTCCGGGAATCGTCGGGTGTCTCCTTTGAGTAGGTAGCAACAGGCATCGGAATGGTAGGTTGGCGTATCGGAGGGAGGTCAAGGCTTGCTGTTATCTTTCTCCAAATCCAGTAGGAGACCACGGCCAATATGCAAATAAAAAAAGTGTCAACAGCCAAAGAGACATGGAATCTCTGGCCCAGTTTGCCCAGATGGTTGATATTCGTCATGCTCAACTCGTGAACGTATTCTAGACTTGGTTTAAATCCTTGGCTTTTCACGTTGGTAACCGCTGCTGGCAATACCTGCGAGCTCTGCGATGCTCTGTTAGAAAAGGTTTCGTTCTTCACCCAAATTGTCTCATTGCTAAACTGGATGAGGAACGTGCCGTTAAGGACGCTCTTGCGATTATCATTACGAACAGTCCCCTGAAAGTTGGTTAGAAATAATGTACCTTCACTAATTAATTCGATAGTTTCTCCATTTTCAGGTTCGAAGTGGCATTCTGCATCACCCCCTTAATTAGACGTGCCAGGCATCCATCTTCGGGTAATCTTTGCAGATGGCTCATCTCGCAGATCGTTGAATTTTTGATCGAAGGACATTCACTTATTATGCCGTACGTTTCTTCCTTGCTGACCAACATTTTCGTGTAGTTTGCCACTACCCTCATACCTGCATGAACCGCAGCTCTTGTCATCAGAAAGCGGAATTCATCTGTTCTGACCTTAGGGATTGCGAGTACATAAAGCAGCAGAGAGCCGTTTGAAAATAAGGAGGGCTTCGCATATTCAATTGCCTCAATGGCATTTTGATAGGGTAAAGCCTCTTCTTCAGAAATTAGCTGATGTAACTCAACCGGGTTTAAGAGATTGGTGTTGACTATGCCCGACTTTGCCATTTGACATGCGCGTACTACCTCACTTATTTCTTCCTTGAGGATCTGTATACGGTTAAGCAGTACGGTTTCAGCAGCCGTAGTGCCAACTTCTTTCCCAATGGTGTTCACGTAACGAGTCATCTGATTGATCTGGTTCATAGATTCCCGAGTGGCATTGAAGAGTTCCTCATTTATTTTAAATTGGTGGTTGCTGTTTGCGATTACATCATCCTGACTTCTGAGGATTGTGTCCCAGTCTGTTGCGTCAGGTGAGCCGGCAACCCATTTCCAGGCCGATCCAAGCCAATTGATTGACCGGATTTTACGGGGTTTAGTGGCCCGAAGTTCGGCGAGGCGTTGACTAATGTGGTTCAAGTTGTATGCCGCAAAGGATTTTGCGACATCATTCCTCATGCCCTTTGCAGCCGTTTCGAATTTCTCCAATGCTTCACTGAAGAGATTCAAATCAATCTTATGTATCAATTTAAAATGGCCATTTACTATCCAGCCTTGACCTTGATTTATCGCTACCAATGGGGCATCGTAGCCGAAGATGTTGAATCCGCAAACGCAGGGGATTACGAGTAATCTAGCTTGATAAAATTTTCAATAAAAATTTACAAATTTTCTTAGTGTGGCAATAAAATAACATAACAAAAATCGGTAACTTCTTGTTTCAGCCTTAAGCTAATATTGCCAGTTGCGCGTGTTCTTTTCTTGAAAGCAACTTGTTCCTAATCAGAATATCCTTTGAAAGGAAAAGGGAGAAAAAGCATTTCATCGTTTATATTAAAACAAGTGGCTTTTAGGAAAAGAGGAGCGTTACATATATGGCAAAAAAAATATTTTTTTTTTGTACAATTTACAACGCTTTACATTATTTGAATATTGGCAAAAAAATAATTTTTCTTTGTTTTTTACAATTTACAATGCCTTACATTATTTGAATATTGGCAAAAAAATATTTTTTTTTTTTTTTTTGTTTTTTTTTTTGTTTTGTTTTTTTTTACAATTTACAATGCCTTACATTATTTGAAAATTGGCAAAAAAAAATTTTTTTTTTTTTTTTTTTTTTTTTACAATTTACAACGCCTTAGATTATTTGAATATATTTGGCGTATTTTTTTCCTTTTTTGATTAACAGTTTCTTTCTCTCTTTTTTCTTAAATATAAAAAATTGTTTCATATAAAACTATTTTTTTTTTTCCTTTTTTTTTTTTAAATATAAAAAATTGTTTCAAAATATTTGTTTTTCTTCCTTTTTTTTTTAAAGGGTTTTAATTATCACCCCATTTTTATACGAGCCAGCGAAGGAAAAAAATCCGTCAAAAAAGGAAAGGAAAGATCGGTTTCATATATTTTTTACCTGAGTCTTATGGATCCTTTTCCCATTGTTCGTTGTTACCGTGACCCTATTATCTTTTCCTACGACTTCCTTTTTGTACAGTGGCCGTTGTTTTGCTTTTATTTGCTTATTCCTTACGTACACCACGTCGCCCTGCGAATATTCCCTAGGGTGGTCCCTTTTTCTATTAATTCGCGAATTTCTTGATTCCTGATTTTTCCTTATTTGACCCCTTACCTCATTGAAAACCTTTTCCTGAAAGTTCCTTATCCCCTGGTAGTTTATTCTTTGCACCCTGTTAAAAAATATGTCGCTCGGTTTATGCTTTGTAATGGAATGAATTGAATTGTTGTACCGATCAGCGGCTATGTATAGTAACTCCTTGGGGCTGGTGTTGGGTAGTTCCTTCTGCAAACAGCGGTAAATTTCAATAATAGTGGAATGAAGCCTCTCGACCTGCCCATTTACTTCACTTTTTTGAATGGGGGTCTGGTAAAGCCTGATTCCCAAACTTCTTACATAATTGGATACTAGAGGGGTGACGAATCCTCGTTCGTTGTCTGTAACTATCATCCGCGGGACCGTAAAATAGTGAATCACTTTTGCAAATTTTTTTCGCAAAAGTACGGCCGACCTGTCCTTAATGTGGAAAAACTTCGCAAATTTGGAGAATTTATCTAGACAACTTAAAAATTTCTCCCCGCTAATTTCGAAAATATCAATGTGCAGGATATCGCACGGATGTTTGGGTATTGGTGTATCTTTTAATTTTGGGACGAAAGGATGTCTGTCATATTTATTTACCCGGCATATTTCGCAAGCTTTAGTGAAGCTTCTTATCAGGCTCGCCATTTTGGGGAAGTAGTACCTTTCCAGAATTTGGCCTTTATTCTCCAGCGGGTTTCTATGAGCCCGCCTGTGCTCTTCCTCTATTATTCTACAAATTCTTTCCTCATTCGCCACATCTTCTACCAATCTTTGCGTTACCCTAATTTTGTAATAAAGGAAGTGTTCGAGGTACACATCTTGGAG
This sequence comes from Anastrepha fraterculus, assembly GCA_037575425.1. Taxonomy (NCBI): domain Eukaryota; kingdom Metazoa; phylum Arthropoda; class Insecta; order Diptera; family Tephritidae; genus Anastrepha; species Anastrepha fraterculus. Next base: position 1,034 of record JAYXIM010023343.1, on the reverse strand, counting down.
AAGCTGTAGCCGGTTCTCGGGAATTTTTACACCGTTGATTATATTTGGACGTAGCCTTTCTTTCAATATACTTACTAGAGTGTCCCGATTAATATCGGCTAGAGTCACATAATGGCGAGTGTAACCCTCGTGTGGGTTTTCAACACTAAGGAGTTCCCGTCCCTCTCTTATCACGAGCTGATTCTTAAAAACATTCAAGGGTGCCTCGACGTGAATTATTAGATCGGAGGCGTCTTGTTCAGCGCTGTGGACAGTTTCTATTTCACTTGCGGTCGCGGTGGTAGAGCCCCTAGCGGCGGTCATTGTTCTGGATGAATCGGTTGCTCCTTCACTAGCCGTTTCTGTATCGGAGCCACTAGCCAACACGTGAAGTCCTGTTGTGTCCTGTTTCCGACCTTTGATCCTAGATAGGGCATCTGCCACATAGTTTGATTTACCGGGTGTGTAAATTAACTCGTGGTTATATTCCTCTATCCGGGCCTTCCATCTTTTTAACTTAGCGTTATGGTTTCGGTTTCCTAGAGCGAAGGTCAGCGGCTGATGATCGGTATAAATTTTAATGTTCTTTGCGCCATATAAGTAGGAACGCAGGTTATCCAATGCCCATACAATGGCCAGCATTTCCTTCTCATTTGTAGCATAGTTTTCTTCTGTCTTGCTTAGCGAGCGAGAGATGTACGCGATTGGCCTGTCCTTTCCAACTTCACCTTGGGACAAGACAGCGCCTATTGCAAAGTTGGAAGCATCCGTAGTCAAATTAAAAGGTTTCTGAAAGTCCGGGAAAACCAAAATATCAGCCGAAACGAGTAGCTCCTTTAGATCAGCAAACGCCTTCAACGCAGCGGATTCGAGCTTGATTTTTACCTTTCTCGACTGGTTAGCCTTTATTTGGGCGTTCTCTCCTCGGGTTAGACTTGTCAATGGCTTAGCCACCTTTGCATAGTCCCGAATGAATTTTCGGTAGTACGACGTCATTCCTAGAAAACGCTTCAGATCCTTAAGCGTTTCGGGAGGATCCAATTCCTGAATGGCTC